>BGPR01004468.1:0-45578 GCA_013235015.1 Araneus ventricosus | reverse complement strand
AGTTACGTATTGTTCTTTTCATGCAAAGGTTTATGTTAAAGATGATGAATGGAATTTGTATTGTATTGTCTTATTATGTAATTTCTGTAATAAGGGATGGTCAGATGACAATGCACGCAAGCATGTCGACGAGGAATTTCAGCATCGTCACCCTCTTAAAATAATGTCTCCTGGTTTGTCCTCTCACCATTGCTTACTTCATAAATAGAAGTAATATGGATGCAAAATCGACGCAGAAAGCGTTCCTAAATTTTGAGGGTCGATACAGAATTTTGATCAACATTTGGCAGTAAATTTAGTGACATAACCTTTAAAAATCTGATGTTTCAAGATTGAATTCACTTGATATTTTCGATAGTTGAAATTGAAGTTGTATAAGGCTATGGGCGATTTTAATAAGTTGAAAGTTCTCTAAAATTTAATTGATTAGAAAAGTTTGTACGCAAAGTAAAAGGATAAAATTTGGATGGATTGTTTATGATGGACCTTCACTCTTCAGACTAGTGTTGCACCATTTTTAGACAGATATATTCTTTTCAAGTCTTATTATCACATATGTTAGATTTTGTATATATTAAAGTCTTCAGTACATACCTTTCATGCATTTCTACCAAAGGAGAGTCTCCTACAGCTGAAGAGTGTCAAAAGAAGTGTTGTAGTCGGTACAAACTAGCTTTCTCAATATCTGATGACTGTGCGACAATCAATTTCGATGATTGGTTTTACTGGTATCCTTGGAATTTAAAAAAATTAGTCTCAACATTAGTTTAGGACGCGTCATTTGACATTTCAAATTTTTCAAGAGAAAATACAGGCATTATAGTCTATGTTACTTTTCTCCGACTTATCCATTTGACGAGACTCAATATTTTTTCCGATTCATTACGTGCTTCTAATTCCTTGAAGTTCCTGCCAAGTCTTTGTACCTAACGCTAACAAGTTACGCAATGGTTTGACTGTGTTATTAGACCAGTATGACATTCTCAAAATTTAAAATCTTCAGTCAGTATCATGGATTATTGTTTTATTGGGGCTGATCATCAATAAATCGACATTATGCAACACGTCTAATCTTAGCCCTGAGTTTGAACAGATTAGAAACGCGAAAGATCTGAAATCTATCAAACGTACTAGATTACATACTGAGACATACTGCAGTACTGAAAAGTTAATAAAATAACAAAGCTGTTTTAATCAGTCATTGATATGAATAACAATATTTCTTTAAAAGTTACTTTATATACAGAATGTGTGCTTGAAATCGCGTCAATCTGACTGAAGTCCTGTAGAGACAGGTTATACCATGAAATCGTTTGAAAACCTAGTGTTCTCTTGAAATGTGATAAATACAAAGAGAAGTCGATAGTATCGGGTTGGGAACTCATTGATTTCTCTCAAAATAGAAAGTTTTCCACTCGGGCAATGCGACTCGATAGGCTACATTTTATCCACATGTTTAAATATGCTCTGGAAAGTCGCTCATCATAGTTTGCCGGAGAGAAAACACTATAGTTTGGGATAAGCCACGGCTGAAACTATCGATGCTTGAGGAACTACTGGTGTTAATGAACTCGCAGCTCACGCCAATGAACAGCAGAAAGTTCGCATTATCTAGGTGCAAATCCTCTTATCCGATTTACTAGAGTATGTTACTTAGAGGATAAATTAACATAAGAATTAAACATGAAGCCATTACTCGATCACTTATACGATTGATACGTACCCCTATGGCTCATCAAAGTAAGTTGTAAGTAGAGAAGTTTTCTATAATATACACGATCGTTTTACGATACGGAACGGAGAGGTCAAAATACGAGAAAAATACACTACCGTTCACGCAACATTTAAAAAATTAAAATATTGAGATGAAATTGAAGGCTCAGTAACTTCTGTATATCTCTGTATAAAAACTCCTTGATCTTTATGTCTCCAATGCAACATGCTATTGTAGCAATTCGTAACCTTTAAAGCTACCAAGTAACCCGCCAAATCTCTCGAAGACCGCCAGAATGTTTAAATTAACGCTAGTGAAGTCACTATTTGTCTGCAGAACTGTTGATTCTGAAGTCTAGAGGTTCGTCGCATAAGGGAACCAGAAAGTCGAGTTGAATTAATCTAATGTCGACCAAGCTTGAATATTTAACCGAAGAATTGCAAGACTAGTTAGAGTCTGGAGAAATATTGCAGGATTTTAGTGTAACAACGTCTCGTGTTGCAATCTCGCAAACGTAATTTACTCGATATCAAAGATGTAACGGTCTCTGGCGGAAAGTGAGGTTCATAGTACAAGAATAAAAACTACGAAGTCGTGTATCAAGTCTTCCAATACAGAGATAACTTACATCGTTACTCGCATCAGTTCGATAAAATTGACCACATATTTAAAAATGAATTTGAAAAAAATTAAACTGAATGTGGCTTTATTGCCAACTTGATGCTTTAAACTTTATATAGATATATTAAAGAAATATTTATAGTTTCTTCCGTACTTCAAACTTTGTATGCTTAATTTGTATTTTAAGAGTCTGATAGATTTTCAAAATGTTTCTTAAATGGAAGTAGAGTACTGTGCTCGACGACTAATTCTACCATTATTGGTTTTAATCATTTATTGATTGTCATCCAAACCAAGGAAATTATCGAAATTAATCGTTTACAGTATTTAAAGAATTACATAATCGAATCGTACGCCACTTACCAATTCCATGGAAACATATTGTAACAGGGAATCAACCTGTTCCTATTAGAAGAATAAGGCCAAAAAAAAACACGCTCAAGCTCTTACAAGTATAAGCCAAAACGGTGAAGTAATTCCAAGTTGAAATATTACAAGAAGATTATCAGGAAGCATCCAGTTAATATAATACGGAGTACTTTCTAATCTCTCACAAATGAAAAAATCAACTGGAGTCCATTCTTTCAAGTTGCTTCTTTAGACCATTTCATAAAACGAACCAAACCTTCCAATGCCCAACAGCGTAGATGACATTGATTGACTGTGATTGAGTATGGTTATCCTGCCATTAGCTATCTTGATAGATCTCATGATTTTGATCCTGTGTTGGAATGGAGAGGATAATACACCAATGGTACCAAATCCGAACTTACCACCGGTACAAACTGGGAACTTACCACTGGGTCACAAAGTAATACTTATTGTAACTAGAAAAAAAAACCAAAATCATAAATCGTTTTATCTGAGGAGTTATAGAATCTATCGATGATTTGATTGAACTGTCTGACAATTTTAACTTTTTTCTCTATATCAAGTTATTTCATTTGATGTTTAATACTTTATTTTCTTAAGAAGAATAATGATAAAACATGCATGTATGAAGTGCTGAGTTAGATTATGAATCATACCAAAACTGGAAATCTCGAAACCAAATAAAGATGAACTAGAGATATCTGTTATCTTATCTGTATCTTGAAGGGTCTTTTCCCAGTCACACGGAAAATGACGTCTCAACCAACCGGGAAAATAAAATAGACCCTAAATGAATGAGAAATTACTCAACAATCTTGTTTGACAAAGTTTAAAGGTTCATTTTGTAGAAGGAGACGTCACTTTCCCTGCTGTAACGTGCGGAAAGTGACGTCTCCAACCCAACTGGGTCAGAATAGACCCGTCTGACGGCTGTTATAACAGGTTTTATTGTAAATAAAATTAGCTACGGAAAAATCACAAATGAGTGTTGTTCAAAACCGATAGGATCATTAGAGGTTGGGATTATTTATACTTCCTTGATTGGGGAGACGTCACTTTTTCCAATGTTAACGACACGGAAAGTGACGCTCTCCCAACAACCAGAAGAACAGACCCCTTGTGATAGCTTATCTTTGAGGTTAAGATCGGTTAGACCCATTTCAAACTAAGATTTACTGTATTTGTTGGTATGTTGAACATCAGGTATGTTCTCGAGGTGACTAACGCCGTCCCTCATGTTGGTATAGCAGGTTCATTTTGGTATCTCGGTTAAGCAGGAAATGTCACTTTTCCCGTTGCCGTTGTTAACGTGCGTAAAAAGTGACGTCTCACAACCCAACCGGGGGTACCAGAATAGACCCCTAAGTCTGGAGAGTCGAGTGAAAGGAAGAGAAATCTCCCCATCAAAATTCTGAGATCTGTTCCTAATAGCTTTCATGTATCATCAAAACAGTGCAATTACACTATCAAGCAATCAAGTCATAGCTGACAAGCAGTAAAAAATTGGATTCGTTTTTATGCAAATGAACTCTGAAAAATAAGCTTAAGAAAATCGGTTAGTAGATATTTAAACTACTTCATCTTAGATTAAAGGATGCTTTCTATAATGTTCTTTGCAATGTTTATTTTTAAAATAATTTTACCGATTTTTGGTTTGTATTTGTAAAGCACAAGGTAATTATTTTATGTACCGATACGAATAAAATTTGTTGCCTCACCCGTTGGAACGATTTTTCAGTGAAATGGTAAAAGGTTCCAGAGGACTCTCTAGAATATTAATTGTGAGTAATTTTGAAGTATTTTAAATGACTTTAGTTGGACCGTTGATGAGGTGGGCTGTTTTCCGTAAATGTTAAAATAATTCATTATTGGTAATAATCCATCCTCAACTAACTTTGCATCCATTTCATTTAAAACATCTTAATTTTTAATATTAGAATGATAGTTTTTAGATTAAATTTAGAAAGTATTTAGGAATAGTTCTCTCTGAAAATAACTTGTCTCCAAGATTGTTTAGTTCTCTACTGCTTAAAACTTTGTTTCAGTTTACATTCAAAGTTGAGTCGCAAATTCAAATTCCTTATACGATGATCCTAGACTTGAAATTCTATGCTTCTGTACAGCGTTAATTTGAGCATTAATGTACCCCGTTGGTTTGGCGGGTTACTTTGCTTCAGCAAAGGCTAAATGCTACAATTTTTATGCATTAGAAGATGCATTCTTATGCATTTCTAAAAATTGGATGTGTAGTTAAAAATTAATCGACATTATAACATTTTTCTTCAATAAATTTAGAGCATATTATTGTACAAATATGCAAAGATCTAGGATTGTTTTTCCATAGAAAATTGCAGATTATATTCTGAAATTACAATACCATTCTTCACCTACCGGTATATTTCTTTTTTTTTAAAGTGAATATGCTCCTCGTGTGTTAACGGTAACGAATTCTGCCATCGTATGTCGCTTACGAAATTTTTGTCTTAAACGACCGTGCTTAATTTAAAAACTTGTGGAATTTTTATGATTTAAGGCATGAAGTATGTACACATCGTGAAAGGATTGAGTAACGGCTTCATGTTTTATCATGTATTTGATTCATCTGCAACATTTTTTTTGAACATCAAACTTTTCCTTAAATCTGAATAACTTCTCAAATGTGAATTTTTGCTGCGACTACTTTGAATTGGGAATTGTGTAATTAGGCCTCTGTGTAATTTTTTAAAATCGCTATTTAAATGCAACGTTAGAAAACAAAGACGAAATGTTTCTTGCGTTCTTTTCTTTTACAAAATTATTAACGGTTCAATCGATTATAATGATATACTGAGCTCTATAGATTTCGCCGTTCCCGCCAGATTTTTAAGGAACCAAAGTTTCCTTCCAAGTGATATATTCAAAATTTAATTATATTAACAGGTTCTCGTTATATAGGTTTTATAAAGCTTTTAACTAGTTCTCTGATGAACTTGACATCTTTAATGTCTCTTGGTGCTTTTTAAATCGAAATGTTTGCAGCTTTTAAATACGTGGGTTTTATTTTGCTTTCTTTACAACTTTTTAGATTTTTATGCGTTCTGTTTCTCCGTGTTCTTGTGTAATCGACCATTTTTTAATGTTTTTATAGGTTTTAATTTTTGTACTGTTTTTAGTGCCGCATTGCAATTTATTTCTATCTCGAGTGTGTATTTACGTCTTTAAAATTTTAAACTCTTGGTGTGTTTTTAGAGGATTTGGTGATTGCGTATTTTAACTTTTAACCCTTGCCTTCTGGAAATGATCTTTCAATTTTTTTTTAAATACGACTTTTAGAATTGTATGTTTTAATATTTTTGTGACTGTGTTTTCGTTTGTAATTATATATGCGTTTGCAAACTTTTTATGATTTTGTGTATTCAGTGTTCAACTCTTTATTTTCTAGCACAATCTATTTACTCCTTGTGGTTTTTGTTCTTTGTGCGTTTGCTTATAGCACTCTGTAAATCGAGTTTTCTCTGTATTGCGCTTTTCTTTAAATCAATAACGTGTTCAAATGCCGTTGAGCCAAGTGAGTTATTTGCATAGCTCTAGTAATATATGATCCAACGCTATAAAAGTACTAAATAAATATATTATCCTATGAAAACCGCAGGGTGCAGCAGAAAATGGACTTGCTTCAAATACGCAGACAGAAGGTTAAACCAATTTTAACGCCTATAATGTTTATAGGGTTTCCTACTATCTAATTCAATTTGGCCTTGCGAAATGCTTGATACAAAAATAGAAACGATCGACAGGTCAGACTGCTGTATGCAAAACTACCAAAGACGGCGCTTAATTTCTTGGTTGGTACTTGTTCTCGAAAAGAGGGTTTTAAGAAATGGTTTTCTTATTGAAAATTAATCGATATCTTAAGTTTTCTCCAATAACTTCGTAGTATATTAAAGGTTTTTGTGCAATAATAAACTTTAAAATTCTAGAAATTAGCATTTTAACAAGTCTAATCTTTTTTCAGTTTAATTTTAGTAGAATTTTAAGAATAGAATTTTAATTCCAATTTCGTCGCATTGCTTTTCCTTTACATAACAGTTTGGAACAAGTATAACAAGATTGTGAGAAAGCAATGCACATATCTTGATAGGTATCGTGCAACTTGTTAATAAACTGAAAAATCTAATTTTTTTCTAAGACATTGATACTCTTCTAAAATTGTATGTTTTCTTATCGTAATGTTTTTCGGCTGGCATTCTTCTCGTAAATTGCGTGATGTAAAAATCGCTATCCATGGAATGCAATGGCTGGTGCAATCATTCCAGACTAAGGCGGGCGAATCGAGCTTTAAACATTTTCATGCTACGTTTGAGTCTAGTTTTGAATCTCAACTTTTTTTATTTGCAGGAAAACAGAAAGCCAAAACTTGAAATGGATCGGGTGAAGCAGTCTTGTTCTGTCGGAAAAGGAAACTGGCATGCTAGCGAAGAAATATCCGAAAGGTAATTACTCAAATTCTTTCTTTCCGAGAATGTTCCCTATTGCGTTTAGAAGTATTATCTTCAACCCTTTGCACTCTTGTCTCGTCAAACTAGACATTCTGAATGATGCATCTTTTACACATTCTTATTGGGTAACTCTTGTTATAAAAATATTGTAGCTTGACATCAATTCATAGCAATATTTTTCATCTTCTTAAAGCGCTTCATCAATCCTTACTCGCACGTGTAGAATTGTGCATCTAATTATATTTCTGAGTTTAATGGTTTAACCCTCCAGCAGCCGCGCGTTTTGAAGAGATGCTTTGCATCATATTGCATATTTATATCGATCTTCTATAAATTTAAGCTATTTATTAATTATTTAAAATCTTATCTGTTTACTATTAAGCTAGTAAATACTAACTTAAAAGCTAGATTTATTTCTGTAGAACACGATATATTTATGTAATACGATGCACGTTACATCGTAAAATTTGTGCAGGCGGGCCCGCTGGAAGGTTAATGGGTTTAACGCAGTATGGCCTATTATTGCCGTTGTGCCATAAAAGCCTCGACAAACAAGCGGAGGGGTTAAATAATCCACTTATCAGATCGCGTGTTAGTATAAAGCAATAATTGTCACCTCTTTATCTCTTATCGTGTCTTCCAACCTTTTTAGATAAATTTTTTTTGTGTAGATCTTTCAACTTATTGGAATAAATTGTTTTTCGTCTTGGTGGCTCTATACTTAATTTCGATTGGTATAAAAATATAAAGCGATTTAACCGTGTAAGCTTCAAATTATAGTTTGTCACTAAAGGTGCATATTCCGATCAATATTAATGTTGAATCGAAATTTAGTAAAGAAGTCTGTATGTATATCCTGCAATCGTACTCTCATCTTCCATTAACTTCAAGAAAGCAAAATTGAACGGATAAAACTCGGAATAAATTTTAAGTGGTTAAGGTGCAGAAATATTGACCATTACAGGCCGAAAGATAAAATGCATGATTATACACGCGAGTGTAAGGATTGATTTAGCGGTTTAAGAAGCTGAAAAATATTATGAATTTGTTTAAATTCCTAAAAACCAATCCGTTTTCGCTATGATTGTTACAATAAGTGCCATCCAACAAGAATGTATACCAGATGCAGCATTCAGAATGTTCAGTCTGACTCGACACAAGAGTGAACATCATAGCACTCGACAGTCTGTCGTCTGACCACGTCCCTTAACTGCTAACAGTAATAACTCATGATGCAGCCTTTAAATTATTGGATATAAAGTTCATTATGTCCCCTTAAAAAAATAGGATGCCAAGAAGGGAAGGGATGATTTATTAGTGATGGTATGGAGGTTTTAACTCTATCGATACGGGAACGTCCCATACGTCTCTTCAAGCAAAAGACGGCAGTTGTCCGAAGCGCCAGAGAATCGCTGTGAAATTTCCACCTCATTCGTGAAGTGCGATTGATTTCACCCCCCTCGGCTCGCGCTTTCTTCGTTAGAGGGCTAACCTAGATGGGTTTGCAGAATGGGCGGAAGGTCTTAGAATCCGGACAGTTCCAGCTGTCATTGTGGTTTTTGAGGGGGAATGAATTTCTCTTGTCTCGAAAAGAGGAACTCGAACGTTCCAATATTTTGAGGTCCATCTATTCCAACAGTCTTCGGAATCGGAAGGTTAAAGTTGTAGGTCAAGTTTTTGGCTTCAGGAGTGATTAAAGAAATTTCTAGCTAGTGAAGGATTGTTAACACTTCTCGAGGCCTGTTCTCTTGGTAAAAATAATGAACTATCCTTTTAAAAATGCATATAGGATTGTTGGCTGACTACTCAAGTTTGGACGTAAAAACGAAATGGCTACTTCCTAGTCTAGACATCTGTTGGTATTTAATATTCATGCATTAAATGTAGAAGTTTGGAGAATTTTTCGCATTTCGGATGGCTATAGCTTGGCATACACTAAAGCTACTGATAACTCTGACGTATCACTTGGCGAAAGTTGAAAAAATAAACATTAAGGAACTGCCGGGTACAAATGGAAAACTGATTTGACTGGGATATTAACTGTTTTAGAGAACATCTAGCAAGAAATTAATCAGTGGGTTAATGATTATTTCAGTTGTCGTCTGGGGTGTTGTGAGGTACACATGAATTTCGCTTTACCTTCTGTTGATATTTCTTAAGTGAATAACATTCAATTAGGAGAATGCAATTTCAATGAGTGAATAGAATCGGGCCGTTATGGTAAGGTCTTGGCTTCGGGTCCGGAGCATTCCAGATTTGCAACTCGATTCCACTGAAGATCCGTGTATATGTGAACCTTTTGCACGGTAAATCAAACGTAATGGATCAAATGTATTCCCACTGTGGTGCGGATGTTTGGTGAGGGGTTGCAAGTCTGGTGTCCTCGTCATCTGAACGCGGTTCAAAATTGGGAGATCCATCCCAAAATCTAGCCATTGCATTGCTTCGAAACGGGATGTTAATATAACTAGATTACACGAGGAAGCGGAATATGTCAATCTAATCTCTGACGTGGTTCTTTTAATGCACTTTGTGTGGTACGATTCCAAATTCGTCTCTTGTTTGCTACAAGAGACAAGCTGAAAACAGGCTTGTGTGCCAAACCAAACGCATCCACTTAAAGAATTTGTTTCGGTTCCGATTAAGAATAAAAATTAGATTCCTAAAAAATTCTGCAAATTTTTAGCATCTTGCAGTGCGTATCTCTAAAGCTAAATCGGAATAAACGGGTATTCCATCAATTAGCAAAGTAAGAACTCGAATTGACGATCGCTGTAATACGCACTGCCTTCAGTTATCAATAATCTTCGAATCGACCCTATTTACAGGCTGTTGGATTTCTAAACTATTTATAAAACCTTTTGAAAATGATCCTGCGTCGAATTTTTCGGCTGTTGGTCTTAAAAACTCTTTTTTTACAGGTATTTATGTTGCAGCTGTCGGTGAATCCGTGAAAAATACCAAACCCCTGAAGACGCAAGTTCATCGAGTTGAAGTCTTCATAGAGTTGAAGGCTACTGTTGAAATGTAATAATTGAGAGGTAAGTTAACAGCTTTGGCTTCTCAAGTTGTAAGCAAAAGACTACTAATTCTGGAAAGAATGGAGTTTTTCATAAATTATGATAATGTTCAGAATCTTAATTTATTTAAATTTAACATTAGTTAGGGTATGATCATGAAATTTAGGCTTGATATATCATCTTGCATTCGTAAAAAAAATTCAATCCAAACTCTAGAAGTCGTGTAACTAGATGCCTTACCTAAAATTGCTAATATCGGATTTATTAACCTAGAATATTAATACTTGCATGGTGCTTCCATTCCAATAATTTTTGTATTCCAGTTCGCTTGGTAGCGCTTCACCTATTAAAATTGGTCCCCGTTTCTTTTTGTATCGGTTAGTTCTGAACGTTTTCATGTTCATAGAATTGTGGCTTCTTCGATTTTTTTAGGATTTTATACAGTCGGGTAGAAGGCAACTAATGAATTCTACCTCGAAAATGCAATTTTTGCGAAATCCGCTGCAGTTTTCCTGATGCATTAACACGATTCAAAATTTCTTTTAACAGAAAATCCCCATCTGTTCATAATTAAGCATCTTTTCTTTTGGAAACAAAGTACTATACTTAAATTCGTATTGCCATTCAGCTAACTTTTGTTTTACTGCACTGCACATTTTAATTTCTTAGTTTTTTAAAAAGCTTTTCATTAAGCTGGCAACAAAATGGCAAGTTGCTTTGAAAAGTGTTGATTAAACTGGTTTGTATAGATAATTTCGATACTGTGCTGAAACGGCGAAATGTTATTCAGATGAAATGCAAGTATTCCTCTGGATTAAGTTAAATCCTTGGTGAGGAAAAATTGTATTCAAGAGTTTTAGTACAGAATTTGGTTTAGTTATAAAGTAAACCTTTTCGCCATTTAACCCTTAACTGGTTTGTCTTCTCGACTAACTAGATGAATCCTTCTGTTTTGGATTTGCTTTGTTATTCTAATTCAGTTGATAACTTAAAACTGTTGAAATGTTCATGAATTCTTGTATCAAATTATAAGGTCTGTGAATTTTGTTTTAGTTAAGTTTAAAATGGCTATAATTTGATGCACCATCGGGTAAACCAGTTAAGGGATCAAACATTTGGTCTGGCAATGAATAGGTCGTCGATCTGGGCTTGCTTGAAGTGCGGACGTGCTTTAAAAGTCGTATCGACAGCTGATGTCCATAGCACGTCTTTCCAGTTCAAGTAGTTCATAATTATGAAATGCAAGTAGTTTAGGCTTTCATCAAAAAACCCTTACCACAAAGTACTTATTATTTCAATACCACATCTTGTATCCAACCGAACACGTGTATAAAAAGAATTCAGTTTGAAGGCTTTCAGTAATCCTTTAAGTTTGAACGTGGATATTTTTTATTCGAATAAAAATTTCTCGATGTGAATATGAACCATGCATTAATATTAATTTCCGATTTTTATTACTTCTGCTTGAAATGCTTGTATGACTAGAGTTCCATTTCGGCTTGATAATTATGAAAGAATTTTAATTTAACCGTCATTTAAATATTCGATTGTAATTTAAATGGCCCATCTCGCAAGGTTCACTCGCTCTGTGCATTCTTTCTTGCATCAAAAATTCCCTTGTTGCTGCAAAACGCAACATAAATATAACTAAACTTTTTCCTGTATTGAAATACGATATTTCAAACGCGTTGGGCTTTCTGGTTTCAGGATCTTCACGCATGTTTTCCTGTACTTAATCATAAATGGGGTCTTTCTTTGCCTGGATTTTATGAATGATAGTCTTTTGAAATAATCGAGATTAAGACATTTTCTCCTCGGAGGCATACCTGCATTACTTTGAAGTGGGTATCGGAGATGTTCAGAACTGAATTTGCATAATATGCCTTAAGATTTTCTGTTTATGTGCATATATTTCTTATCTTTGAAATGCATCAATATTTTTACAGAACGGTAGATTCTTGCAGTCGGCTAGTTGGGACTGGATTATGGATGCTAAATTTGAATGGCCTTAGAACTTGAAAGCTGCATGGTTCTATTCAGCTGAAATGGGTTTCCAACACCTGGAACCCTTCAGATTGTGCGAACATCGAATAGAAAGCAGTGATGCTCAACATTGAAGCCGTGTTATCTGGTCCAACTTTGATTTTTCAAAATGACAATTGTATCGGCAAGTACTCTGACAATCTTGCTTCTCATCCAAACCGATGTTAACTGTAAATGAATGAGCTTGAGTGTTTAGATGTAGCTTTTTCCCAGAAATTTTATAAATGGAACCGAAGTATCTTTGCTTTTCAAAGGTTCGAAATTCCATAAGACGGAATTTTGCACATATTGTTTTTTTTTATATTTAATGTATTATTGTACAAGGGAACTTCAATAAATTAATTTTCCTCGGTTATCTGTTCGTAAATTAACTACGTTCCTAAGTCTTTTATTGCAATAAATTGAAGCTTGGGTTTTATTGTAGGCTGATTGGTTTCAAATGAAACGGACTCGTTTTAAGCGGAAACGGCGTAAAAGACGCTAAATTTGGCAATTTAATCGAAATCGTTGTTTGGCTCTACGGAAAAGCATGGTATTTAAACAGACTAATAAAATCAGTTTTTTGAAATTAAAACGATTTTCCAGTGTTTCCAAATCTATGATAATTTGGTGTTTAATCGCTTTTCAAATGTCTTAAATTGTAACTTTCGGTGTTCAGGTATAAATGGCGAACTGCATTTTCTTCAGTTTTGCCAACAATAGCCGCTCTCCACCTTTTGAGATTGTTTTGTTTAGATATACAGAAATGGAGTAAGTTCAATTTTGGTGCAATTAGAATGCTTCCCATATATTTTTAAATAAATCAGTTTTTTCTCATTGTCTGAAGATGCTCAGATTTGTGTTTTTCTTCGGCACAAGAAAAATCTTACCTCTAGTCTATCTTTGAAATTTCATTTTTATCCTTTACGTGCGCAATTAGCAATGCTTCCTTAAATAGAAATGGATTAATTGGTTTTAATAGCCAGTGCTTAATAATTTATCCCAAGTTTTTCATATTGATATTCTATTCGTTTCCCTAAGAACTTTTAAATAAACGAGACGTAACCAAATAGATCAGCGTAGTAAAATATACGCATACAAAATCTAAATTCATAATGAAGTCAAATAAACTTGTACACTTCGAGACTTTCTGTAAGGTAAACCTTCTAGATCCGACTTCAAAGTTGTCGTTGGTCAGGAATTCAAACGGATAATCTGTTGAATAAAAGTCAATCGAACTGCTTTACGTATACACTTGATGAATGCTCCAAAATGATGCACTAATACCAGTCGCTTATGTTAGGCAATCGTCGTCTATAGATTTCGAAAGTAGAAGTTGCCAGTGGAAAGAGTAGAAGTTGCACTTCTTCAATGGCTCTTTTGGAACGAGTGGCATGATCACGTGACCTGTACGCAAACGTATATGTACGCAAGAGTCGCAGAACCGATCACGTGTAGTTTTACGAAGAGGTGTGGAGGGGATGGGCAGAGGTTAACACGTCAAGTAAAAAACCGGTCCCTGTTGACTTTCTGTCTAGGCTGTGTGGGACCGGCAGCCTAAGCAGAAAGTCAAGCTGGTCCCCAGGGAAACGGTGTTTGACGTGTTAAAGGGGTTTCAGTTTTGTTTAGGCCAGTTGGGAATTCATTGGGTAACCAGTAAAAACTCTAGTCGAAAGGGATTGCAACTGCAGTAATGTATGGTCGATGCATTGAGTGCAAATTGCGAGTGCATGCTGGTGGAGAAAATGTTGATTGGAATGTGTGTATGAAAGAGTTGAGCCTACCGAGATCTGCAACTTCTACTTTTAGCATTGGCAGCGAACGTCAGGAAATCAAGGTCATAAAGTTGACTAAATTCAGTCAATTTAATTTTAAACTAATTCCGTTAAAAACTGGTAGTGATTGATTTGTTAAGGGGGAAACGTAGTGATGTGAAGTAGCAAATTTTGTAATTACTAAAAGCGGTGGCCAATTGTTTCCACAACTTATTTTTGCAATTAATCATTTCGACATATGAATTCTGAAGTATTTTAGGCAATGGTGTACGAGGAAATCGTATAGCGAGGACCTTATCCTTTTTTCTTTACCAATGAAATTTCTAATATAAAAGTGAAACCAGCTCTTGTAACGCCTTCGGATTTCTCGAATTTTTCTTAATCGAGTTTACTTTCGTTTAATTTATTAAGAATTTCAGATGAATTTAAAAGAAGTTTTGGAGCCTAGAATTTTTTAGGTTAGGGCGCGATTCATTATTAAAAACGGCAACTTACATTGATATGTTCCGTTTAATTTCACTTGCAAACTTGGGTTCGTACAGGAGTAATTGGCTCAACATCCTGAATTGTCGAACTACGTCAAAAATAGAGGCTAACATGGGTAGTTGATTACTAATGTCCGAAAAAAAGAGCCAAACTCGTACCATGCTTATTTCGAGACGTATTTGTGTGAATTTTAATGAGAATTTCCTGGGTAAAATTCAAAAAATGTTTGGTATAAAAAGTCTGTGTATAGCAAATTTTCAACAAAAATGAGCCTCAATTTTTTATAATTGCCTGTTTATTTTTGATCTTGGATTTAATTTTTGATCGGTACATTTAATTTGTTCTTGTAGGTTAAGATGTACTTGCCGGAAGTTGGCTTTCAATATTAAGGTACTAAAACAACTTTAAATGCAATTTTCTGTTTTGCGAAGGCGTTCTTCCGACAACGCACAGAAAGACGTAATATGTATCTGCTTAAATATTGGAAACTATTTAAAATATTCTTGCCTTCCATCGCGTAATTGTCAATTCGTATTCTAAACGTCAGTGTCGTAGGATTAATTCTTTGCATTCCAATAGCCGATGTTTTCAAATTAAAATTTTCTACAATTATTGAAGTTCCCTTCCCATCGTTTGCACGCCATACTTCACACGTTTTGTTTAGTACTTCGATATTGATTGTAAATTATATGTGTGTATCGGCAATAATTGCTCTGTAGATGCTTTTCAATAGAATCCTCCATTTCACTACAAAGACTTTTCGAAGATGGTTATACGTAGAGGGACAAACTGCTACTGCAGTTTAATTTCTCGTCTTTGGTAGCTGATCAACTTTTTGGTCTGAATTTTATTAATATATCTGATTATTCTGGTGTATTTTGATTAGAATATAGTATCATTTCGAAGAAGTTAATACGTAGTGCTGTTTGGTTAATAGCTGAGCAACTTCTTAGTGTGTGAATTTTGTTAATTCTTCTGATCTATGTTTCGGATGTGAATGTATGCTCTGAAGGCTGGACGAGGTTTAGATTCCCGACTGACTTAATTTTTATGAAAGGGGGTAAGAAATAACTTAAAGGTATGGTTCTTTATTTCGTGTCTTTCACTTATATTTCTACTTATTTAAAAAAAAAAATCGTTGCGACTTCTGTCGAAGGTTCTGAGATTTAAAAACGATTATGGTCGTGAATTTAAGTGTAGGTATAAATGGATTTTATTACGTAAACTAAAGAACATATCGCATGAACACGTTACTTCAAGGCACAGGAGTAATCAATTTAAAATATCAATACAAATGCATCTCGATAGCCGAAATTTCCTGAATGAAAGCCGTGATAGGTTTATTGTAAATTTCCTTGTGAGAATTAGCGCCGATCAGTGACAGAGTTAAATTAATTTCAAATATTCAAAAAAAATTTTTGTATTTTAAAGGGTTCCATATTAAATCTATGACTCCATATGAAAGTTAATCCAGTTATCTTCAACTATAGCCAACGCAAAACTTGAATTCTTTTCAAAAGTCAAATATGTGAAATTTCGCGTTTCTGTTGAGGGGTCCTCGAAATTTTTTGGAAAGGTAAGAGTCCATCTAAGTGGATTCATTCCCCCTCCCGTCTTATCTCTGCTGAAGACGGCCAGTTGGTTAGCCGGCTAACCAATTGACTGTCTACTACCCATTTCGAAGCGTTCCTATCCGGATGCCTGGCCAACATCTTGATCGAAACGCTTCAAGATGAGAAAATAATTAGAAATCTGAAATATTTTAAAAGGTTTACACGAGTTTCCTGTTAAAATCTTACTCTTTTAAATAACATCAGTATTTTAAGTTTTATTTTGAATTATACTCTTGACAGAAGCCTTCTAAAAATGTCGGTGTAGATTTGCATTTAGAGAATACCAATATGGGAGCTTAGCAATAAATAAAATTCTCTAGTAGAATGAATAGGGCCGCGGTGGCCTAGTGGTAAGGTCTCGACCTCGGGACCGGAGGGTCGCAGGTTCGAAACCCGATTCCACTGAAGATCCGCCGTGTATGGGGCCTTTTGCACGCTAAATCATACGTAGTTGCCAAACGTCCTCCCGTTGGTGTGGCGCGGAAGTTTGGAGAGGGGGTGCCAGCTCGGTTGTCGTCCTCGTCATCTGACCGCGGTTCAAAATTACGAGGTCCGTCCCTAAATAGCCCTCGTGTTGCTTCAAAAACGGGACGTTAATATAACCTAACCTAACCTAGTAGAATGAATAATTTTAAATTTGGGGGTTCCGTTTTTAATAGGTTGTGAGTGAAGATTGCTAACTGCTGTGCTAGCCAGTTAGTTGGTAATCCTCAATTTTTTCAGGGAGGAAACCATTTGATCGGGATGCTTGATCACCATCAAGATCAAAATGGTTTGCGATTCCATATATACTAAATGATTTTGGAATTACGTTCACCAATTCTAATTGCAAATAATATATTAGTTGTCTTAACTCGTCAAGTTAAAGTTCGTTAGTAAAGCTCACTTAATTAATACTTTCGAAACCAAGAGTATGTGAAATAGGACTTTGTTTTTAATTTTCATAATCTTAAAGAATGCACACCTCGTTATGTAGGATGAGTTAAAGGATATATGCGTATCGTCTGGCATTTAAAATCCTGCATCATTCGCAGTTTCGGTCTAAATAAGCTTGCTCGTGTTTACCCATACTTTTAGCCAATGAGCTTCCTAATTTCGATTCAGGCTTCATTTAGGAGCTCCAACGGATGCCACCAATATGTATAACGCGTTAAATGATCACTGTAAAATTTCTTTGGGTGATGGTATTTCTAGTTTTCGCACAGTTTCCAGTTAAAAGGTGAATTCCATATTGTCTCCAGAGGATGCGCCGATGCATTCCAAATGGGATTCGTGCTCCATGAAACATAACAAACATAATAATCCTGACCTCCCAATTAAATGGTTTAGGAGAAAAAACTAAATGGTAAAACGTGAAATTGTCAATTTGATTAGTAATCTTGTTAACATACGCTTACTATATTAAACTCGAAATTCAATCCCTCGCGTCAAAATCAATTAATTTATGATCAAACATCGCTTTTTTTAACTGATATTGAACCCTAAGTAAAATCCTCGTGATCGTATAGTCAGTCGGGATACTGGAGTGTAAGATGCAATTTAAAAGAAGACTAATTAAATTGGGATGAAATTTTCGAGCGTTACTAAACTTTATGACGCAAGTAGCAATGAATTCTAGAAATGTTTTCAGTTCATTCATCTTAACTGTAATTACTACGAGTATTGTTAAATAATTAGGCTTTGCACCAATTTAGTAAAAATCGGAAGTTTAATTTTGCATCGTCCAGCCTTTTTTACTTGGTCTTTTTTAGTGAACTTGAATGGTTTTTTATTTTTACCATGTTATTGAGGTTAAATGTTTCTTTCCTTTTGATTACTTTTACCGTGTTTCTTCTATTGGCAGCGTCTAATATAGCGCATGCAAACTGCCAATCTGTTAAATTTTTTAAAGCTTTATTGTATAATGTATAGTTTTCTTAAGCTGCTTTTAAAATTATTTCTGTGAAGCTTATATATTTAATTTGTCAATTTAAATTTTTCTCCTATCGTGATTGTAATAAAATGGTTATAAATATACTTCGTTTGTTCAATTTTTATTAATGTTACAATTTCTGAACAAATCATTATTTAGATTTCTTGATTGCATATTTTGTCTCGTAATGTAGCTTTAAACTTGGTGTTTATTTGTATCTTGCAACAAGTATGCATCTTGTCCATTAGTATTAAAATATGTACGTAAAATACGAAGTCTATATATTATGACGTTAAGGAAGCTATAAAAATTGGAGCAGACACATACAGAAAATGTCCTGGTTATTTATATAAATCTTACTCATTTTAGTAAGGTTACCAATCGTCCTCCTGTAAGTTCTATCCTTCCTCAAAAAGTGTACAATAAGTAGTGTTAGTTTATTAGATTTATCATTCATTGTAACAATACACTATAATATGTTTCTTTTACAGACGATATTCTAACTTTATTCCATTTTT
Source organism: Araneus ventricosus (assembly GCA_013235015.1). Taxonomy (NCBI): domain Eukaryota; kingdom Metazoa; phylum Arthropoda; class Arachnida; order Araneae; family Araneidae; genus Araneus; species Araneus ventricosus. The sequence continues at coordinate 27,047 of BGPR01004468.1, read as the reverse complement.
GTCGTTTTCATTGTGAAAAGTTGTCTTAATTTTAAGGTTTCCTGTTTCATGTCCAGGACACTATTCATATAAGTCGATCCTAACTGCATGTGAAATCTGCAGCAGAAGGTAGTTCGAAATTTGCTTCTGAATTAAACGCATATAAAGTTTATAAAATTGCCTTAATATTTAGTTTATAATTAAGAGTAATGAGCTACTTCTGAAATCTGCTATTTGATGTCTGATGATGAAATCGCAGTTATGCATTACTTTTCGGAAATTCAATTCTACAATTAAACTAAGTTTTTATAGTTTAATTCGTGTACAGCCCAGAACTAAAACTGCCGGGCGATAACCACGCTGGTTAAAAACAATCTTTCGTGATTCAGAATTTTGGAAATGTATACTTCAAAAAAAATAAAAGTTGTCTTTCTAAGTTGAAAAATAACGAAGTTTTAACTCTTTACGGACAGGTAACTTTTCATAACACTCGGATCAGGTTGGCGTACTTTATACGCCATCCCATTTTTTCCAACCCTGTGTTTATTTAATTATATAAAACTTTTATTTTTCATAGTGTAATAAGATTAGGGGTTTGCATGGATGAAAAATACACATTTGTGTTCTAACTTTAGCCGCTATCCTCTTCGTTAACTGGATTTCGTACACCTCAATCTCGAGATCGATGAGCTTTGGAGCACATTATACGCCGTACCTGTCCGTAAAGGGCTACGGAAACTTTTGAACAGTTCATAAGTTTTTTCTGGAAGTTTATCTTCAGAAAACGTGTTTGATCCATAATGATGCAAATGTTTTGCTTAGCAATGTTTACTGAATTCCCTTTCTTGCAAAATTGCAGTTGTTTAGCCTTAATTGTATTGAACTTAGTTTTATTGTATACCTGAAGCACAAAAATGGAATTGTAATATAACTGCAATTTTCAAGGTCTCTAAAGTTAATTCTTTTTTGAGTTTATCCGAAATGATTGTATGCAAAATGCGATGAAACGTTATCGGGATTGCTTTTCGAGTGGTAATTTATGGTTGTCTTGCTATGTTTGTCACTCCTGGTAGTATATAATACAAACTTTATTAAATGTTTGTTTTGTTTAAATATTGTATGTTAAGGTATTATGTGGAAATCTTAACTGATGTTAAAGAAATATTACTTTATGCAAGTGGAAAGTTGTAAACTTCTGTCATGACTGAGAAAACGCCTGTAAATTTGAGCTTGTATTTCTACTCAAAATAATCTTTGATATGAAACAGATTACGTCCAAAGTATCATTCATATTTCATTCCCTTTTTGTATTTGTTGCAATGTTTAACCGCTTCGTTCTAAGAAGTGTTCTTAATTATAATCTCTTCCGTATTCTGCATTGTCTATTCATTTCAGCAATAAGACAACAAACAGAAATTTAACATTTTGGTCCATTACGTGCCAAATGTTTTGCATAGCATTACTAACTGAATTTCCTTTTAGTTACTTGTGCTTGATTGTATTCAACTTAAAATTTGTCTAGTGCCTGCTGCGTAAAAATGCGATTATAATGTAATGGCAATTTTCAGGGACCTTGAAATCGACGTCTATTTGAGATTATCCGAAATGACTGTATGCAAAATATGACGAAACTAAAACGGGAATATTTTTCAGTATGAATTAATACTGTTCTTTACAATTGTATATACTTGTCATTGTCTGCATTTCATAATTCAAACTTGGTTTATTAACCGTTTACTATTTTGTCTAAATGCTGTATGTTGCAATTTGTTATGTCAAGGTATTTTGTCGAAAGCTCAATTCATGTTCCAAAAATATTACTCTACGGTAGTGGAAAACATGTTATGACGGAGGAAACGAATGTAAATTCAAGCTAAGATTTCAACTTGAGCAAATTGTTATGAAACGGATTATTTGCTAATCGTATTCATGATTTATTTCCTTTGTATTTGTTTAATTGTATATATTTTAACAAGTGTGTTCTTTAAAGTGTTTTTAATTATAATAAATATTTTTCGTAACCGACATTTTGTATTCATTCCAGCAATTAGACAGCAAACACAATTTAACATTTCTTTTGTTTCTGTTAAATGCAAGTCTATTCTATTTATAATTTACCTACATTTGTACACAAGAGCGAAATTATCTGAAGACCAAATTCGATTTTTTGTTTTCATCTTATTTGAATTGTCCCCAACTTAGCCTAACATAGATAAGTATTGTAAGTGTAGGTCGGATAGAAAAGATAGAAGCGCTAAAAAATGGCTCATTGCTATACATTACGCTCAACTACGTTTGGATCTCCTTTAAAATGTTAAATTTGCTGCTTGCGATAGTTTCTCGGGCGCAAAGATATATTCTGTAAACTTTATCGCAGTAAAATTTAATTTTTACATTTGATAACACATGAATACTTTACGTAGAATCGGAGTGCTTGGGAATGGCAAATAGAATTTTAATTATGTAGCTTGTATGCAACATCTGTGAATTTTATTTGTTTTTACGATCTAGCTTAGCTTCTGTCCCTCAGATATATACCGTCATATTTAAGTTGGCCTTATTTGAGTATTAACAAATTATCGTAGTATTAAAATGATCAAATATAATTTTCTGACAATCTTTTTGCGTTGTACTTCTATCTTGAAGCATTTAAAATGCCAGAAATATAAACTCGAGCACGATCCAGATCGAATTTGGTGTTAATAAAGCATTATAATCTTATTTGCCTTGAAAACTATTCTTTTCTTCCTTCAGTAATTTAAAGAAAAGCAATAGCGAGATTAATTCGTGTTCAATGCTTTCAGGCATTTCAAAATACTGATTCCTGTAGGAAGGAAGTGACCAAGAAACATTACATTTCGAATATATGCATGGTATATTGATGCAATTTCGTGTATTTTTAACCGATCATCCGATTAAAGCAACTGAAGTGTTTGCAATTAACACGTTGCGCAATGGTGAAATATACGAAAAAGGATTTTTAAAATCTTGCTGGAAAAGCCCTAAAACTTTATACTGATAGTCTAATATATCGCGCTACTTTTTGTGCACTTTTCGACATACAAGACGCTGTGGCACTTCATTAAAACTCTGAATTCTTTTCAACGCTGTGTTTCTACATTCGCATCAAAGCTTTCTTTAAATCAAATAAAAAATATAATAATCTAGTGGTTTGTTTTCGATATGGAACCTAGTCAATAAGCTATTCGGCAATTTTTTTCCCTATTAATAAACAATTTTTAAGCCTAAACTCGTCTTGTAAATGCGAAAGAATTTTTTATGCGTTCTAATAGAATCATTGAAGGAAAAAGCGCGAGATTCCAAGGAATTGGCTTAATAAATATTTTGTATAAACCTTGGTTCTATTTTTTTTCCTGATCTTGTGGTTTCAGCGTCATTTGTTTGCTCGGTGGATGTAGTTTCATATTTCTTTGAATTTCGGGTAGGGCGATAAAATTCACTTAGAATTGTACATTTGGAAAATGGTGCAAATTTTTTTTCTGAAATTTTAACGTCAACTGAATTGATATCAGAAAATATGTTTTATGAATTTTTAGACTGCAAAAAAAAAATTTTTTGTATAATATTGTCTGTAGCTATCTAGAGAAAACGCCAAATTTAACTTACTTTTTAATAAATTAAAATTTCTAAACAGAAGTACAAATTTTCTGCTCTCCAAAGTAAGTTCATAGCTCTAGGTCAGGGGACGGCAACCTGCGGCTCTCCAGTTCCATACGAAAAAATTAATTTATTATCAAATCCCTTAAAAAATAAGAAAATATATATTTAAGTACCTAATTTCTCAATAGCTTCTATTTTCATAATCGTTAAATACAAATCCCTACGCTTAACATGACCGTAATGCGATAAATTTGAACTATTGTTTTGTTCTTACAGACGAGACCCCGTGACCATTTTTATCTTTCAGCCAATTGCATTCCATTTCCGTCTCGCCCAAACAGCCACCGTCCAGACTCTAGGCGTGTTGTCAGTCAGTCATCCTCGGATAGCGCGGTCGACGTTACGCTGCATGTGTGTTAATTGAATCGCTTGCTGTTTTTGCGTGTCTATTCGCTTGTTGTTTCAAGAAGAATACGATTTAGAAGCGAATTATCTTCTCAAAGGTATGTACGCGTATAATATAATAGAATCAGTAACAGAATTAGATTACATATCTGAGGATCGTCTTACCGAAGTAATAATGGTAAATAAATTGTTTACCGTTTTAGATAGCTAAGCAAAATTTTAAAAAATCATTTTTCAGCTCCGCCGCCAACATGGCATCTGGTAAAAAGACAAAAACTGAAGAAAACCGAGAATTCAATCAGGATTGGACGGAGTCGTTTGCATTCATATGCAACACATATGGCCTTCTGACTTGTCTCATTTGCCACGAAAAACTCGCACACAATGAGAAGTCAAATTTGGAGAGACACTTCACTACAAAACACGCCCAGTTTACTGGTAAATATCCAACCGGTGACGCACGAAAAAAAGCTGCTGAAGAGCTTCAAAAAACAACAGTCAAGTTACATGCTAAGTAACTGGGCGCAATCTTCCAATAATGTAAATCTGGCAAGCTTTGCAGTATCATTAGAAACTGCAAAAAGAGGAAAACCATTCACTGATGGTGAGTACGTCAAAGATTGTTTTATACGTGCATCTGAAGAACTGTTTCGTGATTTTAAAAACAAAGCAGAAATCATGAAAAAAAATCAAAGATTTGCCATTATCTGCTAAAACGGTACAAGATAGAACTGCTAAAATGTCTTCAAATGTAACACATATGCAAGTGGAAGACATTCAACTGGCTTCTGCCTTATTTGCTATAGATGAGTCTTGCGACATAAAAGACACGGCACAAGTTACCCTTTTCGTCAGGTATGTGTCGTCCCAAGGTCCAAAAGAACTGCTAGGATTGCTACCGCTCTCAGGGCAAACTTGTGGAGAAGATATAGCAAATGCTGTGCAAACATGCCTGGAAGACAATGGAATCGACATAAGTAAAATCGTTTCTATAGCAAATGATGGAGCCAGAAGTATGACAGGAATACATAGAGGGGTAACATCAATTCTTCAGAAAAAAATAAACCACGAAATTCTAACGTTTTACTGCATAATTCATCAAGAAGCGCTTTGTGCCCAAACATTTCTGGCCGAAATAGCTGAGGTAATGAACTTGGTTATTAAGATTATTAACAGCATCTTGGCGAAAGCACTCTACCATCGCCAGTTTAAAGATTTCCTTGAAGAAATAGATAGCCAGTTTTCTGACCTACTTCTGCACAATAAAGTGCGATGGCGTTCCAGAGGTAACGTATTGCAACGTTTTACTTTGTGCTTGAGTGAAATAAAGACATTCCTCAATGAAAAAAGCATTGACCACCCCGAATTGGAAGAAGACAAATGGCTGTAAAAATTCAACTTCATGGTAGATACCACAATGGAACTAAATCTAAAACTGCAAGGAAAGGGCAACCCAGCCTACGCCTTGCTTGAAGAAGTAGTTTGTTTCGAAAAAAATTACTTCTTTTTGTTGAAGACATGGAGAGCGGTAAATTACGTCATTTTAAAAATCTGAAGCAATATCGCAATGAGACCAATGCAGCTATTGGCACGAATTACTTCAGCAAAGCTTTAAAAACATGAAGGATGAATTCGCTGAGAGATTCGAGCAATTCAAAACAAAAGTACTCTCGCGTTCATAGTAAATCCTCTCAACACAAATACAAATGAGATCAACATTGAGTCATTTGGAATTGATGCTGGATCGCTTCAAATGCAATTGCTGGATTTGAAAATCAAAGACTTGAGTTCTGTGAACTTGCCACTCCACAAGAACAAGTTGGAAGAGTTGGAGGTCCAGAAATGCATGCACATCGCGCAGCACAAGTGGACAGCTCTAAAAGAAATACCGCGAGTTGAGGCCCTCATATTCGGCGTATGGAATAGTCTTCCAGAATGCTACAGTGAGGTGAAGAAGTTGGTATATGGAGTGCTGACGATCTTCGGGTCGACAAATTCGTGCGAGCAAGCGTTCTCTTGCATGAATATAATAAAAAATAAAGTTAGAAGTCGAATAACAAATAAAAATCTGGAGTCGTGCTTGAAACTTAAAACAACAAGTTATAAGCCAGATTTAATCAAACTTTCAAAAGACATGCAAAGCCAATGCTCCCATTGATGTAACTATCTATATTTGTGTTTTTATATGAATAAATATTATTCCGTATTTAAAGCCGTTTATTTTAAATCAAAAATCAAATATATAAGCAGATACTATAATATAGAAACGAAAATTTTTAGTGGCTCTTTAAAAACTGGGAATTTTGTAAATTGTAACTTTTGGCTCTTCCTTTTGCATAGGTTGCCGACCCCTGCTCTAGGTTCAGTGGTCTGCCCTGCAGAGAGGAAACACATTCTCCTTTTATTTTAATAGTGGGAAAAATATGGCTACATCCGTTTTTTATATAAGCGTTTGACACATCATAATTTGATGTATTATTGATCAATATTTAAATAAAATTCAATGTAATGTTAATATTTTTATATTCTTAGATAGGAAATTGGAACTTCGTTTTCGCTTCTCGCAAAATTTTAAAAAAAACTAGAACCTTATCTTTTTCCCCCTAGACTCAAGTTTTAGGATACTTTTAAATAGGGTGGCGCATAATGACAACAAAATCACATGCGCGTTGATCCTAAAATTAGTAGAGTTAATTGCCATCACAATCTGAGGTTTAAAATACATTCTTCCAGCAACTTCGAAGAGCACGAACAGCATAGGTTTAATTAATATTCATTTATTTATTTAAAGAAAATGCACACTATAGAAAAGTCTCCAGTTGCAATGTTTCGAGTCGCAAAATGAGCCTCTGACCAGTAATGAAAATTCAAAACACTGAAAAATTAAACTACGCAATATTTATTTGAAAGTTGTAGACATTAAATCTTGAATAAAATTAAATTAATAGTTGCGTATACTCTATTATAAACATTGGAAACATATTTAGAATCTAAACGCAGTAAAAACTTTTTTAAAAAAATCACTAGCTGCATGACCCGGCGTTGCACGGGCAATCTTGAATAATGGGATATTCCCGGGCGGAGAGAAGTGAGATCACGTGAGGCCTTCGGATCCATATTTTTTTCATATGCCCGGCTCCGTTTTTTTTCAACAAATATTGTCACTTACTTTCTCCAAGAAATGTAAATATTCTTTCAAATCTAGTCTTTTTATTACTAATTTTCATATGCCCGCCTCCGATTTATTTTTTTTTTTACATATATTGTCGCTAACGTAAACGTTACATTCCCCCCAAACGTATTCTCTTTTCTTTGTTCTTCTGTTTCTTCGGCTCTTCTCTGCTGGCTACGTTGTCCCATTACTGCCAATCGTCTATTTCTTTGTTCTTCTGTTTCTTCCGCTCTTCTGTCCTGACCACGTTGTGCCATAGTTGTAATCGGCGGCTTCTTTCTTCTTCAGTTTCAACAACTCTCCTTTCACGTTTTCTAATTGCCTCCCGTCTACTGACAACATCCCCTGTAATTCCTCTTTTTCTTTTAGGGATCGGAAAAAGCGAGAATTGAACAAAGCAAAATAGTAACTTCCACAAATATCAGCTTAAAATAAAAGCTTCTACAAATATTTAAACTTGATCAAATCAATGAATAATGATTAAAATCACTAACATAACTAATCTACATCTTTCGGCACATAACTTTACAAAAACAAAACACCACTTTTAATTTCGTTAAAATGATTTTGTTGGACGTTATATCACGGGATAAAAAAAAGAATTTATATACTTTCAACAATACATTTTTTTTATTTCTGTCAGCGTCACTTTTTTATTGTTGTTGTAACAATGTTCTTTAAAGTAAACGACTTCAACAATAAAATAAATTTTGGAATTGCGCTGTAACAATGAAAAGTATTGTTATAAAGTATCCGAAACAATGAAAAGTATTGTTGTAAATTAGTTTTTAATTAATATCTTTTTCACTAATTAAAATATCGATATTTAAATGGCCGAAATGGATTCCTTGAATTATTCCCCATCTTTTGGTACTTTCTGCGCGCTTCTCCGTTCGGCGGTTCGTGAGAAGATAGAAGGACATACATACATATATACATACATACGTTTGTTTACCTTCGAATTTTAATAGGATAGACTAGCTGTATGGCCCGGCGTTGCACGGGCTAAATCGAATAATACCTGAGGTCACGTGACACATGCCTAATGTGTGTTATAATATTGTTGAAGTGTGTTGTATTAGTGTTTTCACCTCCTGCTTCAGCTGGGTGTAGATGAGAGGTTCTGTGATAAATTTGGCCATGAATTCTGAAGCAATACGCTCCTCTCCCTGTAGACGGTACAATCTGTGCACCCATTGAAGCACTGGTACGACCTTGTGTTGTTTTTGAAATGCACTGATAATTCATCGGAGCCATCCATCAATCCTTTCATTTCCACTGGATAAACTGAAGCCTGCTCAATTATATTTCCATTATGACAACAATGAGTGTAAATTCCTCTGGTATTCTTTTCATCCCGGAAATACAACCCTCCGCATTTCAGACAGCGATTGTCCATTTCTCCACAGTTGTGTTCTTCAGTTCAGAACAGTTCTAGCTGCATAAAAAGTTTGTATCTGATGGTGATTTTGTCCTTCAATAACATTTAGACGGCGTTCTCTTGCATGTTGTAGCATGGCTGACAATCGGCTATTTCTTTGTTCGTCTGTTCCTTCTGCTCTTCTCTCCTGGCCACGTTGTGCCATTATTGCCAATCGGCTATTTCTTTGTTCTTCTGTTTCTTCGGCTCTTCTCTGCTGGCTACGTTGTCCCATTACTGCCAATCGGCTATTTCTTTGTTCTTCTGTTTCTTCGGCTCTTCTCTGCTGGCTACTTTGTCCCATTACTGCCAATCGTCTATTTCTTTGTTCTTCTGTTTCCTAGGCTCTTCTCTCCTGCCCACGTTGTGCCATGTCTGACAATCGGCTATTTCTTTGTTCTTCTGTTTCTTCCGTTCTTCTGTCCTGGCCACGTTGTGCCATAGTTGACAATCGGCGGCTTCTTTCTTCTTCAGTTTCAACAACTCTCCTTTCACGATTTCTAATTGCCCCCCGTCTACTGGCAACATCCCCTGTAATTCCTCTTTTTCTTTTCGGCATCGGAAAAAGCGAGAATTGAACAAAGCAAAAATAGTAACTTCCAAATATCATCTTAAAATAGAAGCTTCTACAAATATTTAAACTTGATCAAATCAATGAATAATGATTAAAATCACTAACATAACTAATCTACATCTTTCGGCACATAACTTTACAGAAATAAAACACCCCTTTTAATTTCGTTAAAATGATTTTGTTGGACGTTATATCACGGGATAAAAAAAGAATTTATACACTTTCAACAATACATTTTTTTTATTTCTGTCAGCGTCACTTTTTTATTGTTGTTGTAACAATGTTCCTTAAAGAAAACGACTTCAACAATAAAATAAATTTTGAATTGCGCTGTAACAATGAAAAGTATTGTTATAAAGTATCCCAAACAATGAAAAGCATTGTTGTCAGTTAGTTTTTAATTAATATCTTTTTCACTAATTAAAATTTCGAAATTTAAATGGCCGAAATTTCTTCCCTGGATTATTCCCCATCTTTTGGTACCTTCCGCGCGCTTCTCCGTTCGGCGGTTCGTGAGAAGATAGAGGGACATACATACATACATACATACATACGTTTGTTTACCTTCGAATTTTAATAGAGTAGATTAAAGGGCTTGAGAAAAATATTAAGATCTTCAGAATACTTTTTAAAAATTTTACGATATACATAATTTCTCCATTATATATATATTATGAAATTTGACGAATACATTCCTAATTAAGCGTTTGATTCTAAAATTTCCGGTTACTGCAGGGAAATGAATACAACTTGCTTGTTAGAAAATTTTTTAACTTTAAGGGACTAATACAGAGTTGAACGTTATTGATAACCATTTATATAATAAATCATTAAATGATTTTTTTAATATAATTTGTTTCTTGTAACATGACGAGCAACAAAAATTTATATTTAGCCGGTTGCGATATTCTAGATATAAGGTTTCGAGACAAGAGTCAATGGAAAACATCTCATTTTAGTGGAAGATAAGTACATTAAATCGTACAACGAGGGTAAACCGTTATCTTAGGCTCGTGTAATCTGGAAGTATCGAAAATAGGGTGAAAACTCGTCATGAATCGCACATTTCGAATTTACATGTCCTGCCCAATATCCTTTAAACAACACACTGGTCTGAATGCATTTGTTACTAGGCGGGGGAGACGGCATTTTATTGTTTCGCACTTCTCTGTAGCGGCGGAGAGTGTTTAACATATTCGGAAAAGTGCACAAGTTGGTAAATATACGGTAACACACACATTCAAAATCCATCGGGACTATTTGAATTATATTATGACATCGACTCGCTGAACTAAAAAACTTACGAGTCTATACAGTGAGTGTAAGTACATCTATTATTTTCTTTTTTACCCACACGATTGTTTTCAAGATTTCTTTCCTTTTCTAAAACTGCATGCCTAATTATAAGGTGCCCACTTAAGTCCTGTGCCTCCGCCCTTAACTTCAGAGCGATGACAGCTTTATTCATAAAAGCGGTGGCCCTGTGCTATGTGAGAAGACCATTTACAGCACCAATTTGCAGCAAACTTCCTTTGCCGTTTCTGTCTCGAAAATTGAAACAAAAACGGCGAAAAAACCTACAGAATTATAGAGAGCTTCATAGATTAAGCACCAGAAGATGCCTTGAACACATTATAGGAAAAATGAAAATCGCAAAACGCAGATTATTTCGTCTCTCTTCTTAAATTTCGTCATCATAAAACACAGGACTTCTGTTATTAGGCTCATTTATCTTTCTAGCTGTCACAAATCGCATTTTGATTCTAGACAGCGATTACTAAAACGATTTGGCCGATCAGTCAGTTATTGAAACATCCGGTCCAAACGTTAACTTGCCAGCTTACATGATGACGACCTAGAATTTTCTATAGCCCAGTAATACGTGTTTTATCAATCGTACGGGGCATTACACATAAACATGCTTCATCCCGCCGTACCATGTCTGCGAGGAAAGTAATCTGAACCTCTGAGTGGTTCATGATAAAATTGCGCCCAGTGGCGTAGAGAATGTCAGTGGAGCCAAGGGTATAATTTTATTTTTTCGCCCGCAGTCGTCAAATTCAAGTAAATAAGTGAAAAATAGTCGCTTGCATCAGAAATTGTAAAGTTTCTTTCTTCAAATAGGTGTGTTTTATTAATTAATTTTATTACAAAGTTTATGCTCGGAATGTTTTCAGTTCCTTTTCCAGCATTCTTTTCCACATTTAAAGATTTACATAGCTGCGGCTTAACTACACAATGACACTGTAGTGTAGGATTAACATAATATTCTTATCAATTAACAAGGAAAGGTTGACAACAAAATACTGATTCTAAAGGTAAACATAATCGAATGTTATTTATTAGCGTTAGTAAAAATTACTTAAAAATAAAACATATCATTCTTGGTTTGCTTCCCACGAAAAGATCAAAAGATATTTACCTTGTTGCTTCCATGTCTATTGGAAAAATATTTTATAATTCGAAATTCTACTAATGCTACTGGTAACCAATGCAGACTCAGCGTGCTCTGAAACATTTTATTTCTTTTCTGAAGTTAAAAAGCAGAGTTCAGGCTATGATGTATTAATAGGAATTGCGAAGACGAAAGAGAATGATTTCTTTTACATCTATCCAATGATGCACTTTCACAATTTTAAAGCTAATACGCTTATCAGCATTGTTTACCTGTTACTTGAAGCTAATCCTATTTAACACAAATTCGAGGCAAACTATGAATCATGGGGATAACAGCCGTTGTTGCTTAAAATCCCACAACTCTTTAATTTAAGAACTATGAATCATGATTCCAAAATGGCAAGTACAGAATAATATTTGAGTCACGGAAATTTTAAAATAAATTATCTTTCAAATTCATCAACGTTTATAACTAAAAATTATCGAAGAAATGGGCCCGGATTGCAAGAAATCGCAATCAATGATTCATTAAATATCCTTCATTTCAGTATTTAAAAAATTTTAGGTGCACGAAACATTTTTAAGCTCTGAAAAAACTTTAATAACTCCGTTTTAACATCACTGTTTCTGTCCGTCTCCGCAGTTCTTCCTTCAGCTTAAAAACATGATAAAGAAATCTAAAGAAAAATGTGAGCTATGTAATTGGGCATGCTGGAAGTCAAATATCTAAGCTCTGTAACTGCGCATGCGCGAAGTCAAAATCCAGATCATAGTTCTCTTGGGTAGTTAAGTCTTTCCTCTGCTCAGACTAAGTTTTTCCTTTTTAAACTTAAGAATCGACAGCTCTTAACGTAAAATGGCGTTATATTTTTGATAGATTCAAATATTAAACGCAAAATATAAAAAATGATTACATTTACACAATGAAAATGTTTGCTACAGTACCGCAGTAGCTATGCACGAGCCTCCCAAAGCTATTAATTATAGTGAATATTTGTGTTCGATTCTTTGCGACTTACAGGACCAAACACTGAACCTAGAACTGCAATTTTGGCATAGTTATAATTTGGAGAGTGAGAATGTGGGTCCTACAGTGATTCCATCTGAAATAATTGAATTTTATTTAATTAGAAATTGACGAAATTTTGTCGTTTTTTCTCAATAATTTTGGAACATAGTGCCGTACGAAAACCATTTCTACGTCATTTTAAAATTTTAAAAATGTGAGATCCAAAGCTATCCTTTAAATTTTTGTGCAATTTTCTTTCTGTTCTTTAACATATTAGTATCATTTGTAATAGTTCATTCCTTTGCTATAATGGGATTCAAGCCAATTTTTTTGTTTAATCAAAAACATCTTATTTCCAGTGCTAGAATTAAGAATAAAATTGTTTTTATTTGGTAGCACATAAATTTTAAAATTTAGCATTTTAATATTTTCTTTAACTCTTAAAAATTAACTCTAAAAAATATAATTTATTAGTAACATAATTAGTCGTTTGACGCTCTTAATCTCTGCAAATAGGTCGCGAAATTGCGCGTCCACCGCCAGTTTTTTTTCATATAATGGTAATTTGCAGACAAAATAAGAATAAATTACATTAGCTAATTTTTGCATGCACTCATTGATTGAGCTAGTGCTACTACTCTTCTTAGTTTTATAACTGTTTTCCTTTATATCTGACATAGCAGCCCCGGACGGAATGCAAAATCGCCCCCTTTTGCTGCGTCACTAACGGCCAAGCCTTCCTGTCCAAAAGGGTAAATAGAATACCCGGCTAGGCAGACACGGGATGCCATCGAGATTGATGAATAGATTGTAATAGGCTATTTAGAAGAGATCACGGACCAAGAAATTGCGTGGACCACAGACTGACAGCTAACGATGGTTTTAGAGCACTAGAGGTAAGCCTAAGTTAAGAGAATGTTATATCTTTCAATAACGCTCTACAGAATTTAAATGCATTGCTGTTTTTCAATGTGAAAACTATAAGTGACCGTTGTACCAGTAATAGCCTACTGTATACTGTAAATTAGTGATTTTTAAAGCAACATTGAAACTATAGTTAATATTACAGTTGTCATTTGAGTTGACCTAAGATTGTTGAACACTGCCTTGAGTCAACGTCGTATGTTGTCCATCTAATGAAAAGATGACGGGAGATGATTATTCAAAAACTTTGGGATGCATGAGAAAGAAAATTTACTGAGTTTTTTGTATGAGTTACTCATATGCTATAAACTATTACAAAATACACATGGGTCGCGCAAAGTCTTGCCCTGAATATAAATGTTCATTGCGGAAAACTATTATAATTAGACATATGCTTGTTTGGATACACAGTAAGTACTGTTATTAGGTTTTTAATAAGACCCGTAATTCTGCATTTTTCAACTTTTGCCCCCTCTGAAGCTCATCAAAAGCGGTAATCATGACAATGTCAAACTCGATATTCTAATCCTCGTCAAGTGTTCTTTAAAAAGGCATATGTAACGGCACACACAGCATGTTTCGTCCTCGCCTTTAGTTCTTTAAAGCCAGCAACAAGTGTCGCAAAGACTCAGTCCTTCATATAGCACCAAAAGAAAAGACAAAGAAGAGTAATATCAGGAGAAATATGAGGCCATAGTGTTGGTCTATTCCTTTTAATCCAGAAATATTTCGTTCTCAAGAGCTAAGAAACCCCTAGTGAGGGTGTGCTCCATCTTGCTGATAAATAATAAATTGTTGAAATTTCTTAACTGTGGTGCAATGGACAGTTCAAATGAGTCTAAGTAAACGCCAGAGGTGATGTTTCTTTCGTGAAGAAAAACAGCTCAATAATTCTTGTTATGCATGAGGGCGCACCAAACATTAATATTAGGGCTCTCTCTCACTATCTGTGAAGAAAAATGTGAAATCTCTGATCCCCAGATACGGGTATTATAATTATTTACCTTTCTGCAAACATGGAAGATTGATTCCTCGGAAGTAAGTTTAACCTTCCAGCGAGGCTCATGCGCAAATTTTAAGACAAACGGTATATTTTATACACTGTTCTCATACACACGACGAAACTGTCTGAAGATCATTTCTATCATTTTAGGATGAAATGGGTTTCTCGGATTTTCAAAATGAAATTTCAATATATTCTTTGATTTTATACAGTCTGTGCTTTTATCGCGAAGTTTATACGGCGTGCTCGCTAGTGCAAGTTCATATTTATTTTTGCGTCTTTAACTTTTTCTCTTGGTAATTATATATCAAACGAGCTTATATGCGAAATATTGGTTCAATTTACGCAGTCAAAGATATTTAGTAGGATTTTAGACATTATGACCCGAAAAATGAACACATATGAAGACATTCTACGCTTTCTTAAAGAATAATCAGTTGAAGAAATTAAAGTCAAAGAAAGATTTCCGGACAGTGATAGTGATCTTAGCGTTGAAAATATTCTCAAAAGTTATATTAGCAGTAAATCTCCATTCAATCACTAATAAACCGGAAATAATCATGGATTATAACTCTACGAAAGATCGAGTTGATACAGTAAATAAAATGTACGCTTTGTACTTTGTTTCACGGACTACAAGGAGATTGTGTTGTTCAATATTTTGCAACCGGAATAAATGCTCATATTTTATATTTTCTAGATAAGCCTACAAATAATCCACCAAGCCGGAGAATTTTTTTGTAAAACTTAGCACTGAGTCTTAGGAAGTACACCTTACTGCTCAAGCCTAAATGCGATGATTGCCAAATGACAATACCAAACTTTTACGTCTAAATTATACATCACTACCTGAAGAAGCAATTAAAGGTAACAAGCAAGGTTAAGGTGTCAAAACAAAAATACATTGCTAAACGTATGTTGCTCCGCCGGTCTTTTGGTTGGAGGAATTGAGGAAAGGTCAGTTTTGATCTTGGTTGATAATTTGAGAAATGTTGCATATCTACGGTTAATCAAATTATGTAAATCATAAGGGCTTTGTATATCGCTAGGAACAGCTTCTCACCGGCTTGCGAGATATCATCTGGTGTTGATGAGGGGTTATAAAAGATGTCAGCAATGTTTCTCATCTGACTCAGTTGATTTGTGAACAATGCAACTATAGTGCTTTGCTTTTTCTATAAATAGCTGGTATTATGTCTCAGCCACTGAATGCATGGAGAAGAAGGATGGTACGGGTAAAAGAAAGTTATTTTTGGAACTTTCTTGTAGAAAATAATTTAGCTTCGACTTTTCCTTTGTCAGGCTTCATAAAATAAATATTATTTTCTGGTGGTGCCAAAGTAATCAGTAACACGACTAGGTCTACGTCTTTCTCTTGAGATGAGAAGTTGCTTTCTCTAACCCAGATCTCACAATATAAGTATCAGCATCCCCTGTAGCAACTTTCGTTTCAATTCCTTTAGCATCCATTTTCTGTGTTAGTAATTGAACATGCCTGCTCTTATTTCTTCAATGGCAAGAAAATGTTTCTGTCTAACTGTGGTAGACTGTTTGCGAGCTTTTAAGTTAAACTCAAGATAGATATATATATTTAGATTATACTGTCTAAATACACTCATTTGGAGCGTTAACAGAACCAAAAGACTGAGTAGAAGGGATCTTGTGGAGATGAACGGACGTGAGGGGAGGAAGGTGTGGCTGCAGCTTCGTCCTGCGTGCGCTGTCTACCTTTCTCAAGCGTAGTGGAGAGCTGAGTACTATAAAGGCTCAAGAATCATCTGTCATCTCTTGCTCTTGCTATGATTTATGTTCCTGCTGTCGACATGTTAATTCAATTATCATTTACTTTACTTTTATCTTGTTAAGTTTATTAAAGTTATAATTGTTATCATGAGTTAGCTTCTTCAGTGTTGTGTGATGTTCCTCACACCTACACGAGCCAGTATATACATGCATACCTGTCAACGGTGGTCTGTACCTTTCCAAGTTACCTTGCCTAATGAGATGCAGTAGCTACTCTTTGTTGCGGTAACTTAAAGTTAATTCTGACCCTAGAGCCATAGATCAAAATGATGACCATGTTCGCTTATTGACCACCGCATATATTCAAAGTAGCAACCTTCACATTTGGTTTGCTGAAAAGGGAGCATGACTGTTCATCAAATAGGTTTGTCTACCCCCCGCCCTGAAACCGCCACTACTCTCGACACATACAATACTACCCTTGTATAGTTATTGTATAGACATGAGGTCTTTCTGAGGATTGTTGATTCAGAACTTTTAAATGATTTTACCATTACAATAAGGAATTTTAGAAATATTCACTTTTAAAACCTTTTGTATCTTCTGAAATTTCATGCTATAAAAAATTTAGGACTAGTTTTGTAGGAAAGTTAATGTAATTTAATTTTATACTTAAGTTTTTTCGATAGGATCAATAGTTTTCGAGATATTTAAGAAAATCTGAGAAATCCCCCCCTTTCAACATCCCTGTACCCCTTGCGCACCCTCCGCCAGCGGGGACTTTTTGTATGTCGTTTAGGGCATTCTCGCCAACAACTGTGCCGAATTCCAAAACTACACCATCTTTTAAATTTGCAATTCGTTGACTGGACTACGAGTAGAAGGAAACTTGTGAAGATTAGAACGGATGTGAGGGGAGGAAGGGAGCATAATTGTTCATAAAATGGGTTTGTCACCCACCGCTCTGACACATACAATACTACTCTTGTATAATTATTATATAGGCATGAGGGTTTTATGAGGGTTTTTGATTCAGCACTTTTAATCGATTTACTATTACAATAAGGAATTTTAGAAATATTAACTTTTAAAACCCCCTGTATCTTCTAAACTATTGGTGCTGCAAAAAACGTAGGGTTTTTTTTGTAGGAAATGTCATGTAGTTTAATTTTGCAATTGAATGTTTTTCGATAGAACCCATAGTTTTTGAGATAGTTAAGAAAAACTTAAAACACACCCTTTACACCCCGGGGGGGGGGCCCCCCTCCCCCGCGAGCTCCAAAAAAAGGCGGGGACTTTTAGTATGTCGTTTAGGTCACTAACCCTAATAACTGTGCCAAATTTCAAAACTACACCATTTTTTTCTATTTTTCCTTCGTTGACTAGACAGTATAGCAACTTCGAAATGCACGTTGAAAATAAATGGGCGATTTCGTTTTTCGAAACGAAAGCACACATTTTGCTTTCTCCTTTATCGACACCATTTCGTGAAAAAATGAAGTCTTCAATAAAAAAAACTTCCATGATTCACTACTGACGTATAAGGGGAACCATCTATTGCACAAAAAAAACCTGTGATGAATGTGAAAAAGGTGAACTGGCAAATGAAATTAAAATTACAGTATTATATTCAGCGGTTAGTTTTTAATAAATTCTTATAATCAGGACAAGTTTCTGTACCAACCCTGTATATTTATATTCCTACTGCAACTCTGAAAAGCCTAGAAAGAGAATTTTTAATTCGTTTTACATTCATAGCATTTTTTAATTACATACAAAATAGTATTAGATTTTCATGGATTTAACCGGGTTGTACTGTATTTCTGACTTTATATAAAATCTCAAATGAAGGTTCTATTCGAAAAGGTGGCGAGATTTAATTTTTTCAGATTTTGAGGTCTCAGTGCTCATTAAAAGATGCATTCAAGGAAAAAGAGAAAAAAATGCATGTGCATGAAAGTATTTCTAAACTTTTTACCACTATTTTAATACAAAATTTTCTCTATAAATCTTTTTTTTTTTTTGAGAACGCTCTGCTGAATATATTTGTATTTAAATATTTCTTTCAATTATAGTTTGGGTTTTTAGGTCTGAGCTGGTAAATGAAACTTAAGAGATGAAGGCTTGATCATTTGAATGGTCCTGGGTGAGAAGAGAACGTCCAGGTTCATTTTTTTTCCGTGATCTTCAGGTTTCAGCACCTTTTGTAAGTTGAATGAATGTAGATTTATGAAAACTATTTGAAATTCGTGAAGGATGATAAAATTCCCGCAGAATCATGCATTTTGAAAATTGGAAAGCGATGTTAAAATTTCAGAAAAAACTGTTCGGCAACTAAATTGGTATCATAGAAAAGATAACTGTTTGAATTCTTAGATGATGTAAAAATAATTTTTGTGGTATAATATTGTAGGAAGTTAGCAAGGAAAAATACAAAATTCGCTTAATTGTTAATTAATTAACATTTAAAAAAAGCCATGAAGTACACATTTCTCACTCTCAAAGTATGTTTATGACAAATCTCGTAACTCTAGGTTCAGTGGTCTGTCCTGCAGAGCTTACACACATTTTTCATTTTCGGTAATAAGGATATAAATATGATACAAATGTTTATAAAATACTTCCTTGACACATCGTGATTTTCTGTAATGATCAATATTTAATTTGAATAAAAACAATGGCGTTACTTATGTTTAATATTGTTGGCGACATGTATAGGTGGCTGGAAGCTTTGTTTTTTGCTACCTGCAATATTTTTAAAAAAATTGGAACCTCAGCCTTTTTCCTCTTGACCCATAATAATTTAGGATAAAGTAAAGAATTTTTCTTAGAGAGGCGCATAATCACAACAACAACAAGAACAGAAAAATACGCACGACGATCCTAAAGTTAATCGAGTTAAATGCTATCACAATATGAAGTTTTAAATACCTTCCTCAAGCAACTTTGAAAAAAGCGGGAACAACATAGATTTAAAGAATGTTTCTTTGTTTATTTTAAGAAAATGCACACTACAGAAAAACTCCAGTTGCAATGTTGCTATCAGACAAAGAATAAAATCTGAAAACACTAAAAAAATTGAAAGACATGACATGAATTTAAATATTGTAAACACTAAATCTCACAAAAGCATTAAAAAGTTATTTAAATGTTGTCTACACTCAACTTTAAAACATTAAAAACAATTAGGAATTATCCGTAGTAAATACTTGTTCTTAATAAAACATCAAAGGACATATGAAAAATATGTAGGTCTACTGAATACTGGTTAAAAATATCGAAAAAATTTATTTAAAAAAAAATTATGAATTTAAAAAGAAAGGATAAGAAATAATATAAGGAAATTTGAAGAATGAATTCCTAAAGAAAAAGTTGTTTCGAAAAGTTCTGGTTAGTCCAGCGAAATGAATAGAGGTAAGTATGTCACTAAAATTCATCATATGACAGATGACTTTGTAAAAAGAGTACATATTAAAGATCTCGTCGAGATTTCATACTAAGAATGTCAAAAATATAATGCAGCAATTATGAAGATACAGCCAGATATCACAAATTATTACTTTTGCAGAATAGAGAATTTTTATTTATTTTTCGTAGTATGTTTCATAACAAATTAGATTACAATATTCAAGATTTGAGCTGTAAGTATTCAATTATAAAACTTTTAGAACTTGCTCGTTAGAAAAATATTTGTCTTTAAGTTTGCTCCTATAGAGATGAAACATTATTGATAAACATTTAAATAAATTATATCATTAAATTATGTTTTAGTATAATAAAATATTTAATTTAATATAATAATAATTTTCTGATGGCATTCATGTTTTATTAAGCCGGTTGTGATGACGTTTGTCTTTGTATCTGTTACTTGAAAACTTCTTATATGGTATTTAAATTAAAATATCTTCTGATGTAATCATAGGGGATCTGCAATTTCTCATTCTTCCTTGCGAATTAGGACATATATAAATACCATTACAAATTCTCGCCTTATTTCATTAATTTTGAGTAGTCAATCGGTTAATTAAAAAAGTCTTTTTATTTTCATAAACAAACTTTTGAAGTAAAATATTTTGTACTTCAAATACGTAAGCATTTTAACTAATCAGTTTTAATAGAAAATTTAAGCGCGAACTTTTTAAAGCTCTTTCCTATATTCCTTACTATATTAATGAATATTCGCACATACGCGGCTAAATTATACAATGACAATATAGTGCAGGATTTTTAAAATGTTCTTATTAATTAGAAAGAAAATACAAATAAATAATTCATAACATAATCGCATATTATTTCTTAGTATTATAAAAAATCATTAAAAATAAAACACATCTTTCTTGTTTTGTTTCCTGCGAAGAGAACAAAAGCTTTACCTTGATGCTTGCACAACTATTCAAAAAGTTTTATCCTTTGAAATTCTACTAATGCTACTGGTAGTCAATGCAGACTCAGTGCGCTCTGAAAACATTTTAAACTTTTTTCATATTAAAATCAGATTTCAGGCTCTGATGCATTAATAGGAATTGCCAAGACAAAAAAATTATTTATTTAATAGGTTAAATCAATTTTTGTAATGTGATAGTTCTAAATGATAATATATTAATTCATATTGTTTTAAAAAAATCTTTTAATTGAAGCTAACCGTGTTTATTGGAATTCGAGGCAAACTATGAATTAGGATTCTAAATAGACTACTATAGAATAATATTGGGGTAACGGAAAATTTAAAGAAAAAATTTCTTTACATTCATCAACATTTATAACTAAAAAGCAAACAGATTTGAAAGAAATCTCATTCAAATTTAACTACATTGAAAAAACATTTTATATTAACTTTTTATTTATCATCATTATCCTCCATTTCCTTATTTGTAATTTACCGCGGTGGAAAAACTTGTAAAACTCCGTTTTAACATCAATGGTGCTGTCTATCTCCGTATTTCTTCCTTCATCTAAGTCTGCTCTTTGTAATACCGCAGACGCACAGGCGGAATTCGGTGTTGTTCGAAGAAATCACATTTCTCTTGCATAGTTAGTTTTTCCTCTCAGAGCTTTCTTTTTTTTACGAAGTTTCGAAAGCTCTCGTCGTAAAATTGGGAAATATTTTAATAGATTTAAATATTAAAATAAACAAATTAAATTTACACAGTGCAAAAAGTTAGAAGGCGCTGCAGTATCAGAGAACCTATGCACGAGCCACCCCTCCTAATAAAAAAAGTTTGTTTGTATGCATCCTGCAGGGCAGACAACTGGACAGATAGCTGCCAGATTGGGCACATATATTCTTTGAAGAGTGAGAATGTGCACCCTATAGTGATTTCTTTCAAATAAATCAGAATTTTATGTTAGGAATAGACCAAAATATTTATGTGTTTTTGCAATAATGTCTGATTATATTACCGTACGCAAACGATTTTTACATCATTTGAAATTTGAGAAAATGACAGTTCCAAAGGTACCGGTTTCATTTCTGTGCGATTTTTTCTGATCTTTTAACTTATTAGTATTTTTTATATCATCTGTAATAATTAATTTTTTCCTATAATACAATTCAAACCAATTTTATGGTTTATTCAATAACATCTTTACATTTCTCGAATTATGATAAAAATTTTCGTAGGATATAAACTTCGAAATTTATCTTTATTTTTTATTTCGCAGGATAAACTAGCAGTAATTCGTCTTTTATTATACATGTAATAATTTTTCTGTGCCGTGAACTTGTTTCTATTTGTTTTTTGAAACATCTATGTTTGTTTCATATTTTTATAATTTCTCCAATGATTGATTTTGCAAATCATGTCCCTATAAAAATTGTCTTTCAGGGTCATGCCTCATTCAATGTTTAGACTTTTATATAATTTAAATAATTTTGCTAATTTTATTCTATCGTAAAAATAAATTTTAATTTAAATTCAGATAAATATTTCAAACTTTTTATAAGTAGCAAGGGTCATTTGTTCTTAGATTTGCTTTCTGATTCAATATTTTTTATTCTTTTAACTTTGCAGTATTTATTATTGAAGTGGATTTTTTACCCTATTAGGCATTGCATACAAGAAACATGATGTCATTTTCATTATTTCTCCAGGAATTTTGTTCCATATCTTTCTCCCACATTTTAATAACTAAATCACGATTTCCTGTTGGATGTTGTCTGTGAAGCCGATTTCAACTGAAATTTTATGAGTTTTTAACATCGCAATTAAGATTTTTACTTCAGATGTAACAATTAATCAGATAAAGTTTTAAAGCCTGTTCATTTCTAAATATGCTGTTCTTTCATTTTTTTACATATTTTGATATTTAATTTCTTAACCTTTTTTGTAGATTTATGTTTTACTTTCTCATTGGAGGTAAATAAATTTCTTACTGTATCTATGAACACAATTTCCTTGAGATGCTATTTAAATGATGAAACATTTCATTTACACTGAACTGAGCTAACTAGCTGTGCTCTACATATATTAAATTTTGAATTACAATAAAACCTCGGATAACCGAACTCGGGCTAACCGAAACTCGGTTTCTCCGAAATGCCTCTGAAATCGTGGATCTAAACCTCATGTAATGTACTAGAAAGGAATAATATCAAAGGCCATACCACGCTAGTCTATGACTAGCAGAGAGGTGAAAGCCTGATTTTGATTTGGTTCTCCGATACAGCAAACCCATCCTTGCAGAAATGGTAAAAAGATTTCCAAGATGTGAAGACGTGGAGGCGTGCTATGTGGATGAATGGGTTGTCGCGGACGATTCGGAAGAATTCACTGACCAAGGAATTGTATAATCAGTGTGGCAGTAAAATGCTGAATTCATCGAAGTGCTCGAAGTATACGACAGAGTGAGAGCTGACGATTGTTTTCGAATTCTAGAGATATATTTAGGTTAAGAGTTTCTAATGTCTCTCAATAACATACTACAGGTATCTAAATGCCTTGCTTTTTATAATGTTAAAATTAAAAGTAACCGTTGTGCTGGCTGTAGTCTAATGTATAAAGCGCATTAATACTTTTTTAAAGCAACACAGAAATTCGGTATATGTGATGTTATTTTAATTTGCCCGAAGATTAGATAAACACTATAGTGAGTCAATGCCGGCTACCCTCCTTTTCATGAAAAGATGACGGTACATTGCTGTTCGAAAATATTGGGTTCCATAAAAAACAAAAATTATTGAGTTTTTAGAACGAGTAATTGATATGCTATAAACTATTGTTAAATATACAGGCGGAAGATAAATCTTTACCCGATTTTAGAAATTTATAGAGCCATAATTATTATAATTAGACATATGTTTGTTTCGAAACATTGTATATTTTGTTATAAAGTTTTTAATAAGTTCACGAACTTCGGTAGATTTCAAGGTGTGCCTACTTGATAGCCCAGAGCTGTATTCTAGTTTTCGTGAAGTGTTCTTTAACACGTCGTATGTAACGGTTCACACATAATCTTTTATCCTAGCATTTAGTTGTTCAACTTTAGCAACCGGTATTGCAAAGATTTATCTTTCATATAGCCTCAAAAAAAGCAAGAGGAGTGATTTCAGGAGACAGGGGACACCATGATATTGGCCCATACCTTCCTTCCAATCCAACGGCTCTGAAGTTTTTGCGTCTAGGAACTGATGCACTAAGGAACCAAGTGAGTGAGTGTTCCATTTTGCTGATAAATAATTCGGTGATTAAAATTTTTTTAATTGAGGTGGAATGAACAGTTTTAATGTGTGTAAGTAAACTTTCTCAGTGTTGTTTTCCCATGAAAAGAAACCACCCAATAAACTTGCTATGCATTAGGCCGTAGCAAACATTAGTTTTAGGGCTGTCTCTCACTGCTTGTGTAAAAAGATGTGGATTCTCTGAGGCCCAGATACGAACATATTATTTATTTAACTTTCCACAGATATAAAAAGTTTATTCCTAAAAATAAAAGTAATTAAGTTGTTTTCGACATCCATTCTGTTCAGGGTCTCAATTCCGAATTCTGCACATCTCAAACATTTGGTTGCAGGGCAAGAACGATTTGCACGTTATAACCACGGAACCTTCGCCCTTTATGAAGAATATGAACCACAGTTGTTTGCACTATATGTCATTCGCGTGCAGCTTTACGAGTTGATCTTGTAGTTGTCGGCTGATATGGATTCCGAACATGTTCAACAGTTTCTTCGCTCGCACTAGGTCTGCCAAGTCTAGGAAGATAAAAAATGCTGCCTCTTTATGTAAACTTTTCTTACTAAAGTTTTATTGCCTTTTCATCAGGAGATAGCAACGTCAAAATACATGTTAAACATAAATGGGCGATTTTGAATGTACACATTGTAGTTCCTCCTTCATCGACACCATCTCGTAAAGAACTAAAATTTTCTTTACAAATTTACCAACGATTCACTCTTGACATAGAAGGGACGCCATCTATTGAATAAAAAAGCTGCTTTAATAGAACTATCCAATGATAGTAAAATTACAGTATTATATTCAACAGTTAATTTGTAAGAAAGTTTTAAACTCAGGCCAAGACTTTGCGCTTGCCTTCATCTATGCCCTGGCCTGAATATTTATGTAACCACTGTAATCCTAAAAATGAAATTTTTAATTTAATAAAGGTCATAAGTGTATCCTGAAAAGGGAATTTTGAATTCGTTTTACATTCAAATAATTTCAGATTTACATACTGCAAGTCGATTAAAAAAATAGTAATAGATGTTCATGTCTTAACAAAAAAGAAGTTATCAGAAACGGCTGCATTGTATTTCTGAGTTTACATAAAACTTGAAACGAAAGGTCAAAAGAAAAAACGTCGAGATTGAATTTTGCTGATCTTGAGGTTTCAGCATCCATTAATGACAGTATTAGTCAACCGACCCCCTCCAAAAAAAATTCATGGATGTGCACAGGCGTATTTTAAATACCATTACCACTATTTTAGTGCCAAATTTTTTTATATAAATTTTCTAAAGCTGCAAAAAAACAGGACTGATGCAGTTTCCTTCTTCTTTTATTTAAAGCTTGGACCTTTCTGTCCGAGCTGGTAAGGTAAACGAAAATCAAATTTGAAGTTCTTGTCAATTGAAGGGCATGGGACAGATCGATGAGGTTCATCTTTTTTCAGGTTTTGAGGATTCAGAGCCATCTGTTAGCTCAATGGATTTAGTTTGATAATATCTATTTGATCTTCAGATAGAACAATAGAATTCCCTCAGAATTATAAATTAAGGGAAGTTTTAAAACTTCTCTTAATTTGTATTTATATCTTTGTTCCTCACAATTTTTTCCTGGATGATGATGCACTTGCGCGCACCAAAAAAAATTGCTTCTATTATTGTTGTTTTTGTCTTTTTTAGATATTTCATCTAACTCAGAATTATGCGTTTCCAATCTCCAAAATCATTCTAGGGACAACAAGAATTTAATTTCTTTCATGCAAATAGGTAGGTGCTTCTCCCATTTTCATGTCTGTGCAAACAGAGTCGGGAAATAAGTTTTTTACCTTTAAAAATATATCCCGAAACTATACAAAAAAGTACTAAACCGATGAAAATTTATTTTTATAATGTTATATACATTAATTACATAGGTTAAATCTTTTTTCAATCATCCGACTTTTACGAGTCCATAAAGCATAAAATCTCACTTTCTAATCACAATATGGTTCACTCGATTAATTATTTAATTTTTCCCCCAATAAGTATTTAAATTCAAGTTAAGAAGTCAAAAACACTATTTTATTTTTACAAATATGTGCAAACATAAAGCCTAATAAAGAAATTTCGCATTGAAGAAAAAGAAATTTTTTCAAAAACTATTTTTCTTTTCTTCATATCAGTGCTTGTATTTCAGTTTAGGAAGCAAATACGACACCACGAATTAAATGATGTGACAAGGAACTTGTAAATCCATTGTGCATTCGTAGGTTCTTTAAATTATTTTATGGAAATGGATGCAGCCGCTTTTTTCGTTTCCTTTTGCTCAGCATGACTGTCGTCAAAAATTATATTGAATTAGGTTATCCTTAGATGAAAAAAGCACATAAAATCAATTAGAAGGATAATTTCATGCGTTTTTATCATATATATTTAATTCGTAGATATTACATTAGCCTCGGCCCTTATTTTTATTTGAAAAATAAGCATTTCAAAATTGCTGACAATAGAAAAAAGAATGAATTATTCAGCGATTTCGATTCAGAAAATTCTTATTATGTAATCATATATAAAATAATTTTTTGTTTAGAATTTTGAGGCTAAGCCGTTGCAAGATTTACAAAGATTTCAAGTTGATTTATTATCCGAGATATCAAAACGAATCTTCTTATACTCAAAATACAAAAAAAAATCTATGATAAGGCAAGTTTTCTTTGTATTTTTTATCCAATATATCACAGAAAATATGCAGATATCATAGTTCCGTTTTCAGCAGAAGGCAGATAATGTGCAATCTCATTTTACTGTAAGAATATTTACAATAATCCATCAGCCGTTGAAAAAGTTTGAAAGATTGTTTCCGAAAGCAATTTATTCATAAAAATACTATGATGCTATTTCCTCTGTAGCAAAAACATCAATACAAGTATTTTATTGTTTTTCTTTAACTATCTTAATGCAAATCAGCTGGTATTATTGAAAATTGAGTTTTATCTAGATATTCTTCTTTATAATTTTAAAACGACTTCCACTTAAAAATAAAATTTATCACTACCATTAGGTAAGAAAAAGTAGCATCTTTCTTTGCTTCTTTTCTTCATCGCGTTTATGTTATTATCTCTATTGCAACTGAAACCAACTTGTCAAACGTTATTAAT
>BGPR01004467.1:78827-111614 GCA_013235015.1 Araneus ventricosus | reverse complement strand
CAGACAAAATTACCAGATTAGAAAGAGAAAATTTCTACATGCTAAAACTTAAAACTATTGCTCCATACGGACTAAACGATATTTTCCAAAATACAATGATCAATATTAAAAACTGCACTACATCACAACTTTTCAGCACTTGCAGAAGCAATAACAAAAGAGGTTGCAGGGGTAGTGGAAAAAATAAAAAGAATTTCAATAAATTATCCAATGAAGATATTTATAACCTAATACATCAAGAACTAAAAGAAATTGAAGAAGATTTTAATAGGAATTTTAACTATAGACAGGTAAAAAACTTCATTTTCTCTACTATAAACAAATTCTGCAAGATTCTCGAAAATATTCTGAATAACTACAAAACATATAATCAACACTTCTTACTTCTCATTAATGATCTATATAAAGCAAGAATTGTCAAATCGCCGAACAAACATCAAGAAAAAACAATAATTTACATGACTATCAACTTTAAAAATCCAATTTACAACCAATTTAAATTCAATGCAGTACTCCAAGAATTTACCAATCAAAAATATTGATATTTACAAATGCTTTAAATATGATACAAATATCGGTAGAAGAATCTTCAACTACAATTCCTTCTGTAAAGACGTTAGGACAAATAGAAATAACATTCAATGCCTATGCAATAGAGAAGAATATAATAAATACATAGATCCCTTCCATAAACACATTTTAACCGGTAACGTAGACATTATTGACAATAAAGAACTTAGGGAACTAATGATCAAAGGTACAAAATTCCGTCCCATTTTCAAGATCTCCATTAATAAAATTTTCAAAAGTTTTCTTAATGATTTGGATAACTTTTGCCTAAAACCAGTGCAATTCTTAACCGAATGGAAATGGTCAATATACTTCAAATTTAAACAGTTCATAAAAAACAATTACAAAAAAGACAATCCTAATTACGAAAAATATGACTATCGAAATATCAAGGATAGTATCAAAGCTCTGCAAGAACATTTGATCATAACCCCTATTGATAAAGCGGCCGGCAACTTTGCAATTTTCTGCAAAAAATTTTATCTCGAAATTTTAGATAAGGAATTAAAATCATCAGAAACTTACAAACTCAATAAATCAAATATTATCACCATTAAGAAAAAAATTTCAGCTCTTAACAAAAAGATTAAATGCCATAATGCAAATAATAATCTACCATATATTGTTATATATCCAAAATTTCATAAACAACCAATTAAATTCAGATATATCACCTGCGGCACTAACACCTACATGAACAAACCTGGAACCATTTTTTCAAAACATCTTAATACCATCCTAAATCATATTGAACAAGAAAATTTCACATGGATTATAACAAACAATAACAAAGTAATTGAATTCCTTAATAATAACAAAATTGATACAATAGAAACCTACGACTTTCAAGACCTTTTCACAAGTATTCCAATAAATAAATTACAAGATGTACTAATGAACTACTTCTATGATCTTAAAAATCTCCTTAAAATTCCAGTAACTTTCTGGGAAGACCTCATCAACTACTGCATATTCAATAACTTTATCTTTAACGGAGAAAATATTTTCCAACAAATAAAAGGCATCCCACAAGGATCAAACTTCTCATCTTTACTAGCCAACCTCTTTCTTCATTTCTTCGAAAGAAATTTCATCTTAAACCTCCACTCTGCCTTCCGATTTATTGACGATATTATAATTTTTAATTTTCAAGACTTCAGCTCTATTTGCAATACCATCTACCCAGAAGAACTCAAACTAATTAAAACCAGCAACAATCAGTCCCCAGCAATTTTTCTTGATTTATGCTTAGACCACAAAAACGACTTAAAAATTGACATTCACGACAAAAGAAACGAATTCAAATTTAACGTCAATAAATTTATTTTTGGAACTCTAATATCTCATATAAAATCTACAAAAACACAATTATCAATCAACTTATAAGAATCAACAAAATTTGCAATAACACTAATTCTGCCAAAAAGCAAATCATGCACTTAAGAAATAGCCTCAACATTAATAAAATTCCCCCCTCACTTTACGAACCTCTGATTAATGGATTTAAGATGTAAGTAAAGGATTGCTTATCAGAGAGATGCCGACGCGAAGTTTAATCTTCGTGGTAGGGTCACTCAAGTCGGTAATGTCTGATATTTTACCTCGAAAACGCATCTTTTAAACATTTTTCACTGGTCTCTCATTTTTTACTGATTTCCTCCACTATTTCTCTACGCTATCTATCTATCGTCTTCGCTCTTCCATTTAATCTTCATCGTTCACAACATACTACACTCCCCTGGCAACAGCCAAAGTTAAGCGCGAAAACTGACACTTGACACCCTGTTCACACCCCTTCAACGCCAGTCTGTAGCGTGACCCTCCGCTTACACTGCCACGTCAACATCCGTCCTTCTGGTACATAAAATATTTTTTCTTACTTTTCTCTAATGTTATCACATCGTAATTCTGTTTTAATTATACAAAACTCCACTCTCTGTTTTTTTCTGGTTGGTTTGGCATTAGGGATGAAAATCAGTGTTTTAGGCCTTGCGGCATAACTGATTGCAAGAAAATGTCAATCTTTTATATTTAGCAATTCACAATAATTTCATCCCCTGAAGAAACGTTATTGTGCTTTTATTGCGTTTTTTTCACTTCACATTTTATACTCTTTCATTTTTCGATTTATACTATATATATATATATATATATATACAGTAGGACTCCGGTAATCCGGACGAATTCAAGCACATGGACGTCCGGATTAGCGGGATTTCCGGATTAACGAGGTTTTTAAAAAATAACGTAAAACACTTTTTTCAAAAATTGTACGTATAGGACTATGATATATTTGTATCATCTAACATTTTATGGAAAAATTTAATGAACATGATGCAGTATGAACATGATATGTACATACATAATTATTACATATGCAAATGAATGAACATAATCAGTGTCCAAAAAAGTCAGAGATTTTTCTTTGCGCTGCCGTTCCAATTTTTAATTCAAATGCGTGGTCTCTTAAACGTCTGAGGAGCATAATTTCCGTGTGCTTCAAAATTTTGCTCTTCAGCCCACTGTAATGAAGTGTTGAGTGCCGCCCCAGCCTCAGAATTAGAAATTTTGATGGAGTTTACAGGGGTGACGTCGTCATCATCATCATCTTTTGCTGTTACCGTCCTGATAATTTCGTCGTCTGTTAAAATTTTATTTCGAGTCAAACTGTCGTCAGCCTCAGAAGCCCACTGGAGGTATTAGACATCGGGTTCGTGTTTTGTAATTGGTTAATGAGTGATGCATGCTGAATTGCTTCAGTTTGCACATTTTCTTTCTTCAAATTCAGAATCAATAAATATCAATAAAATAATAATCAGATATCAATAAAATTGTGAAGCAAATTTTTCCACGACTTCTTGATCAGCAATGTAGACACAGATGCCCAATTAGCAAGACTGAACACGACATCTTTTAAATTTACATTTGTCTGTGTTTTTTCCAAGTTTTCATTGTGCAGAGGATTATTGAGAATCGTCGTAAGAAGCAACTTGCGATATCCCAGCTCGATATTTTGAATAACATTCTGATCCATGGGTTGGATCAGCGCAGGATTCGGGTTTGCATCAATCTCCACGGACTGTCCGGATTACCGAGGGTTCCGGGTTAGCGCGTGTCCGGATTACCGGGATATATATATATATGCAATAATCTCACTTAATTTTATTTTAAATTCTAATATTATATATTTTAAAGTCTTAATGTATTCCAAAGTCACTTTTCTTAAACTCCAGTTTCGTTCTTTTCCCGCGCTGGAGGTATATTAAATCTCTCGTTTTGACATATTTATTGCTAAAAGAATATTCTAATTGCTTCCACGCGCCAACATAAATCGCGAATTCTTTTCCAGACTTTTCCCTAAAACACTTGCGTAATATACTAAAAATAGCTATTATTCCCTTCACTTTGATCACATGTCTATCTGCTAAATCCCTACCTGAGAAAAAGCAGGGATCTTCTGTTCACTTTTGGTTTAAAACTTAAACGAAGATGTACGAACATATCGTCACTCTCCAATAATAAAATGAAATTTAGAATAACTCGACCTGTTTTTTATTTAACGACTACGTTTACAACGAATACGTTTCAAGAGTCGGCAGGATGGTCTGCACGGAGAAAAAATTCTTAAAAAATTTTAAAATGTAAGAATTTAAAACGAAACAACGTAATGGAGAATGACGGGGAATAACAAAAAATGACTGACCAAAATAGCTACCTCCAAATCAACACCGGATTCTTTATACTTTTCCTGATGTCCAGAAATCCAGCTGCCAGCAATAAAATTCCGTAATGCAAAGTCAAATCCTCCGCCACATTTGTTATACAAAGTAATTTAGCTGTCATCGATTCTCTACTCCAGAAGAATGTGCCAAATTTATCGCCTGTCTGGAGTTAAAGCGAAGCCTGAGCTTCTTCAGCGCAAAGCAAATATTCAATGGCCAGCTTTCGGGAAAAAAGTGTTTGTGCGTCAAAAATTCATCGAAAAAAATTTATCCCTTCCACAAAAAGTATTTTGTCTTCAACCAGTGTGCTTTCGACTACAGATAATATCAAAGAAAGTTTGTGTACAAGTGCATCTTCTTCAAACGGAAAGAATTTTGCGCAATAAGTGATAAAACATAATTACTAATTTCGCCAAGATCTGCATAATTTCAGTTTCCCTGTGTTATCGGTTTCAAAAAACTGCATCTGATTCAAATAAAATCTACAAATCTATTCTAAAATGCCTTGACGTGGTGCACCAAAAAACATAACTTTTAATCGCTAATTGTTTAATTATTTACTTTTGATTATTAATTGATTTTAAGTTTATATTTGAAAAAAAATTATTTGGTGGTGTTAAGTATTGATTTATATTTTGTGATTGATCATAAATTGATATCAAAATGCATTTGAAAAAATTTAAAGTGGTTTTGATTTGAAACTAATGTTGCAGTGTCCATATTAAATTTTGAAATTTAAGGTATTCATGTTGAATATAAGACATTTTCCAAAGAGATATTAATTTTAAAAGTTTGGTTTTATTATGTTTTCAATCATGTTTCATTTGATATAATAATTTTTGACATTAATTTAAAAAGTGAAAGTATTCTTGTTTTGGTTTTGAAATTTATTTTGCTGATATCAATGCTATAATAAATGTTGAGGTATAAGAGGTTTTATTAAGAATAAGAAATATTCACTTAAAAATTTTGAGTATTACATTGCAAAGTTTAAGTTGCAAATTTGATTTATTCATAGATTTGATTTATTTATACAGTTTGTTTTTGTGCATCTCTTATATTTTGAAGTGAAATCCCATACTAATCTGAAAATAACATCTTTAGATTATAGTTATAATAGGAAATGTTACTTTAAAAAAATGGTCTTAAATGTTTATAAAGTAAACTTAGTTTAAATTGCTATAAATTTTATAATTCACATAAATTTTCAATGCTTCATAAATAATTTTTGTTTAAAATCGGGTTTAAATGTGTTGTTTGAGTATGGCAAATAATTTATATTACATGACTTAAAAGAAAAATAAATAAAAGAAATTTTACTATACTCAGAAAAATAAATAATGAACAAAAGAAAAAATAATAATAACGCCAACTCCCTCCATTATGAGGCCTCGGGAGATCAGTTTTTGTACTCTTTCGACTGCTATAACAGATTGAGAGTATAGTTAGGTTGTTAAAAAAATAAAAAGAAAAAATAATTTTCTCAGGAGATTTTGCGATGTGGATTAGCACAGAGTTTGACCATAAAAACCAAAAATGCCCATCTCTGCAGGCTATATTGTCCCATCGTGTCTTTCTTCCTAAACAGAAAATTCTTCACTTTATAAAAAATAAATTAAGTCATAATTTTTAATTTCCATACTACCACACGACACTTATTAAAATTAATATTTCCTGATTTCTGAAAAAAATTGAAACAATTTATATTTTAGAATTGTATATCAATGTTTTTTATTTGTTTACATTTAGAGTTTTTACAGGTATCAAGAGTCTTCAAGAATTTGTACAGGAAGTACAAGAGTTTACATTTGTTCATAGTAATGTTGTTATGAAGTACATTTAAAATTATTTTCATGATTATGATAAAGTGAAGGGAAACATTTTATAAGAATTCTATTTTAAATTTAAATTTTAATTTCTTATTTGGGCAACCCTGTAACATACGGTTGTGTGTCAAGGGCCCTGGCGCACACACGCGTCTTGCGGAGGGGGGAAATTGTAATAATCTCACTTAATTTTATTTTAAATTCTAATATTATATATTTTAAAGTCTTAATGTATTCCAAAATCACTTTTTTCTTAAACTCCAGTTTCATTCTTTTCCCGCGCTGGAGGTATATTAAATCTCTCGTTTTGACATATTTATTGCTAAAAGAATATTCTAATTGCTTCCACGCGCCAACATAAATCGCGAATTCTTTTCCAGTCTTTTCCCTAAAACACTTGAGTAATATACTAAAAATATCTATTATTCCCTTCACTTTGATCACATGTCTATCTGCTAAATCCATACCTGAGAAAAAGCAGGGATCTTCTGTTCACTTTTGGTTTAAAACGTAAACGAAGATGTACGTACATATCGTCGCTCTCCCATAATAAAATGAAATTTAGAATAACTCGACCTGTGTTTTATTTAACGACTACAACAACGAATACATTTCATATATATATATATATAAATAAGAAACAATCATAACAGAATTGTAAAAGCAACATAATCAACATAAACATTCATAATACAAAATGTAAATTATGTATTTAGCATCTATACGCTTTTACCGATTAACTACAGTCTTTCCGTTTAATTTCAACATTGATTGATTTTGAGGGTATGGGTGCGTGTGTGTGTGTCTTAATGTATTCCAAAATCACTTTTCTTAAACTCCAGTTTCGTTCTGTTTCCCGCTCTGGAGGTATATTAAATCTCTCGTCTTAGCATATTTATTACTAAAAGAATATTTTAATCGTTTCCACGCGCGCACAAATCGCGAAATCAGCGACTCCTTGACGCCATGAATCTTCCCTAAAACGCTTACGTAATTTATTAAAAATAGCCAATATTCCCTTCACTTTGATCACGTGTTATATTGTTATTCCCTTATCTGAGAGAATCGGGGATTTTCTATAGACTTTTACTTAAAACTTCAACTAAGATGTTGGTATGTTCGCCACTCTCCAATCTATCCGCCTCTCTCTCTCTCTCTCTCTCTCTCTCTCTCTCTCTATATATATATATATATATATATAAAACTCTTTTTCCCATGTTATCTTGTGAACACGATAACTGGAGTAATTTTGATGTAAATTTAACCAGCATGGGATATGTTGTAAGGATAGTGAAAATCTCGGTCGAGTTCGTAGATGGGCTATCCAGCTCAATGGGGATGGAAATTATGGGGGATGGAAATTTTAATTTTCCCATAGTTCCTTTACAATTGAAAATAGAAAGAAAATTCAAATTAGGCGAATTATCGACTTATCATAACGAACAATTTTTGCATTTAAACTTTTTCGATAGCAATAATTGCTTCAAAGTTATTGCCTGAAAAGTGATTTTCTCTCCCTTCCCCTCCCCATCCTAAAATACATTTCAACCTATGCATGTTACCTCTTGTTGGAAAGCTCTCGTCATTTGCAGTCTCTTCCATCCGCTTTCATTCTTTCAGCTCTACTCCTTATGAGAATACAGAACGAAATGTTCTTTTCCTTATTATTAGTAGTAGAGATGTGTATGTATAACGCTTTCCCGATGTTAACTTGTGACCACGATAACAAGAGTAATTTTGATTAGATTTTAACTGGCGAGAGATATTTTGTATGGTGGGTGAAAATCTGGGTCGAGATCGTAGATGGGCTATCCAGCTCAAAGGTGGTTTTAAATGGTGGGAGACTGAAAATTTAATTTTCTCATAATTCCCTTACGATTGAAAATAGAAAGGAAATTCAAATCAGGCGAATTATTACATCATCATAACAAACAACTTTCGTACTGAAACTGTTATAGCTACAATTGCTTAAAAGTTTTGAGCTAAAAAGCTATGTTCAAATGGCCCCCCCCCCCTCCAATTTATCATTTTCCCATAGCTCCGCTACGATTGAAGATAGAAAGAAAATTTCAATTAGGGGAATTATCACCTTATCATAAAAACTACTTTTCTATTGAAAGTTTTTTGACAGCAAGAATTACTTAAAAAATATGAGCTCCCATCAACAGGATTCAATTATTATTAAATGGATAATTAAAATGAGAATATCAATTGAACCAGACGATTTTTAAAAACAGCCGTTTTCTCCATAAATTATTATTTGTTATACAGGTACTTCAAATTTTGTTAACAATTACTAAAGTAAAAGAAAGGTTTGAATGAATATTTTGAAACAATTAAATTAACTAGTTAATTATTCATTAATTTAAAGCATGAAAATAAATCAAATCTATAGTTGGTACGGATATAAATTTTTAATCGTCTACTTTTAAAATTTTCTTTTAGCATTATTCCTGAATTCTGTCAATGTATTCTGGCAACAGTTCTTCGTATTATTCTTGTTCTTCAACAATGAATTATTTAATTTTAATTAAGTAAATAGTTAATTTTAATTAATCAAATAGTTAATTTGATAATTAGTTAATTTGACAGATTACTTTAATTTGATATTTAACTAAAGATGGCGGCACCAAAGATTTGTTCATAAATCTTTATATATAAAAGCAAATACCATGTCACACTGACTCACTCATCAAGAAATGTCCCAAATCACTGGGACTAGAAACTTGAAATTTGGCAGACGGTTGCTTCTTGGACAGTAGGTGCTCAAAAAGAAAGGATTTTTCGAAATTTTAATTAGAATTTAAATTAATTAAAAATTAGTTTAAATTTTAACGTTTTTCCGGAATAACTTCGGATCCTATTATCGCAAAAACACCACTTTTACATCATCTTAAAGATAAAAAAATTAGCTTTTCAATGACACCAATCTTATTTTCATGCAATATTTTGTTCAATTTTGATTAATGTTTCAAAATGTTTTAAAACGTGAATTGTAACAATGTTCTATTGTTGCAAATCAAATACAAACGATCTCATTATTTCAGCAAATCTTTTATTCACGCGCTTTTGCAATTGTTATGGTTGTGATAGTATAAATTGCTTTCTTGGGAAATTAACTCCAAAGCACAGTTTTCACTTTAGTATTCATTGCATTTCTGAAATATTTTAGCGCACCTGCTTCAAAGTAATATTTGTATAAAGCGTGGCAACAGATATTTGATTTCAGGTTTGTTTGTTTTTATTGTGTTTGAGGTAGACTGAAATGATTTTCGTCCTTTCTTCAAACATTTAATCTCATGCTTTCCTGCCATTTTAAAATTATGAAGCATGAAAACGTTTTCAAATTTTTGCATATTGCATTATAGGTAATTTTTTATTAAAATTTTGGTTGGCTTAAGAGTACAGTACTGCCGCCAACTTGAATCTCCTTAAGTGATAACTCATCAAATTTGATATTAAATCTTGTGTAGTTCAGAACATATGGTAGGAAGTCAGCTTGACGGTAGAGGATAGAGTCTTGAAGTTGGTGACGGGACATTATCTCGACATTTTAGTAGTATTTAAGTGTTCCATGTCATGTGATTTTACCATATGACAAGGTAATGTTCGCACAATTGTATTGTAACCTAGATTAAATGAATTAATTTTTAAATCTAGAGTCTTTTTTTCATTCGTGTCAAGAGTCGATTTCTTGTTACTGTTTCAGACAAGCTGGCTTAATGTTATCTAGGAGATATTTGCACTGCTGAGAAGTTTATTTCTTTATGACTCCTATCTGTTGAATGATTATGTGTTCAAATATAAAAAGAAACTGACGAATGTACTGACCGAAAAATCTATCATAACTTTTTGGAATGATAAAACCTTGATATAGTAAAAAATTAAATGTCATGAAAACACACACACACACAGAATCAGGATGTAAATATTACAATTTGTGGAAACAATAAAGTCATTGGCTATGTTTGTATTGATCAATATGTAATATTTCATTACTTTTGTAACATTAACGTAAAGGAATCTATCTTTGCCCTCCAGCTTGCCGAAAGAGATTTTTTAGAATTTATTTTATATTGTATTATTATTTAGAGTATCTACAGTTTTTATAATTTTGATTGGTAACAATAAATAGTAAGAAAAGCATTCTGGTATTTAAGAACCGCTGAATCACAGTTGCAACAAATGGCATTAAATAAATGTGTGGTATGAAAACTGACCGAAGTTGTGTAACTGGTCATTTGTAGGAAAAAAAATGGTTCGTTTGTTATTTCTATAAAATGATTGTTTTGCATCCATCAAATATCTTGTGTGTCATATTAAACATCCAAATGGGATACAAAATTACACTTGGAGTTTTAACATGATAATGCCTATAGGCTGGATACTATCTATAAATTGCGTCTTGCGACATCCATGATGCAAAAGTAGTTCGAAACGCTTTACAGAGCAGACTGTTGGATCTGGAGCAACTAAATTAGCCTTGAAGTTGATTGTTGGGAAGTAGGTGCTCTCTAAGAAAGCGATTTTCAAAATTTTAGTTAGACTTTTAAATAAAAGTTAATCGAAACTTTTAACGTTTTTTCTCTATAACTTCGAAACATATAGGATAAAAGACATTTTTGCACTACTTTAAATATTAAAAGACATTTTTGCACTACATTAAATATCAAGACATTTTTGCACTACTTTAAATATCAAAAGACATTTTTGCACTACTTTAAATTTTAAAAGACATTTTTGCACTACTTTAAATTTAAAAATATATATATTGTTTTATTGTGACTAATTGTATATCCGTATAACGTTTTCTCTGCTTTTAATAATTTTTAAAAAATATTTTATATTAATATTATAAAAATTTGTCTATCAATGCCAAAATGTAACTACAAATCGTCAAATCTTAGCGATCATTTGCTAGGTTTTCGCGGTTTTTGTCCGGGCTTCCATTAAAAGTTCCTGAAACTCTTACTTACTAAGCCGATTTCGAAAGGAATCATGCACCGTCATTTAAAACACAACGGTAATTATCGCGAAACCGGAATGCCGGATAGCAATCTATATTTTACACTGCTTTCACAACCTTCAAGGAAATGAATATTCGCTTTTCCTGTAAACAGCTGTCTGTATTTCCTCTGGCATTGGGAAAGTATTTTGAAACAGTGAGTTATCATCTCTGGTTGAGCAAATTGGTAAAAATGTGAAATCATGGTCTTCTGTGATATGAATATCACTGATGCTTATCGTTGAAGGATAACAAATGCATCACTATGAGCAAGGGTGGCCCGAAATAAATTTACCAATCGGGGAAGGCTACAATATGGCGTCCCTTTCCACAACCAATGTATTTTTTAAAATTCTATAATGTCTGTGTTCTAAATGTCGAACAAATTTTTCCTTAGACTTATGCACGTATTACATGCAAATATGATTAATAATATTATGGCGAGAAATTTTTAATTTAGTCTTATAAAAAACTTATTAAAACTAAAATAATATATTTAATAAATTTAATTAAAAAATTTATTTAGCGTTTTTCTGGAACTCTCAGCCATTTATTTTTCCTTCTTGCTCTCGGTTTGGCGCCAACCCGAACTTGGACTCCACGGGCAATTGCCCAGTTTGCCTGGGCCTCCGGCCGCCTCTGACTTTGAGGTACACAACATGTCACTTTCTCGTAGTGTTACAAGATAAACTTAATAGTGTTGCATGTAACACATGGAAATGTGCATATATTTTATTTACTCGCATACAAAGTATAGAAAGAGAAAATATTATATAATCGTCAAAAAATTAAATATTCTGATGGAATCATGTCTGTCTCTTAATACGATAATTTAACCAGCGGGAGTGGTCTCCCCTAAACTTTCTCATACTCCTAACACACGTGGAGAAAAGAATAAGCTAAAAGGAATTAAAACGAACAAGTGTCCCTAACACAGTAGAGAAATAACACGGGAGGGGGAATACACCGCGCGCCGGAAAACGTGCGGTATTCCATAAGGTGGGGAAAACACTCGCTCCAGTGTTCGCAGCTTTTTTTGTGTGTGGAATGGAGAAAAAACCCGAATAGGTAATTTCAACGCCTTTTTTTAAAAAAGCCTATTTAAACGTAAATTGGAGACAAATCTACAATTAGGGTTTCAAGACTACATACGAAATTTTATTTATCTAAGCAATTTTGTTAAGAAATTATTGCGTTCAAAAGTATGCGAATATAGAGACCGACAGACAGTCAGCCCCATGCCGGATTTCGACCAAAATTTTATACGGACCTACATTTCTGATGAAAAAACTGTGCACCAAATTTTATCCATCTAGCTATTTAAGCTTTTGAGTTATAGAGTTAACATGAACGTGGACAGACAGACTTCCCTTTGACGGATTTTATGCAACATTTGATAGAGACTTACAAATTATGTGTAAAGATCACATCCCCGTAGCTCTAACTGTTTTCGAGTTATCGTGTTTACAGACAGACACAATTCCAAAATTGTGTTTTTCGGACTCAGGGAAGTCTAAAACGTAGAGATTCGTCAAAATCTCGAGTTCGGATTTTTTGACGATTACAATACTTTCTCTTTGTATACTTCGCTTTATGCACAATTTTAAAGCAATGAGCAAGACGGTTTACACAATTAACAATGCCTTTATACACAATTTTACGAGAAAGTAAAAGGGCAATGATCAAGACGGTTTTAGTTTAGTTTAGTTACGTTAGCCGTCTTGAAGCAACACGATGCTTTTTTGGGGCAGATCTCGTAATTTTGAACCGAGGTCAGATGACGAAGACGACACCTGAGCTGGCATCCGTTCTCCAAACTTCCGCAATACATCTTCTTGAGGACATTCGGCCCCCTATGTATTATTTAACGTGCATCAGGCCCCGTACGCGGCGGATCTTCTGTGGAATCGGGTTTTGAAACTGTGGCGATGGATATTGTTACAGTCATGGAAAGTCGCTTCCCAGCAATGCAAGTCTTATGGTTGGGAAGAGAGTTTTACAAGGTGAAGCATGGAGTGACCTCAGCGACTCTTATGGCACGCATGACCTTGGCGACAAATTTGGCGACCTTCGCGACATATAGATGATTCCCGAAAATGCAACCCTTTTCTCGATATTTCTATTAGGAGCCGAGATCCAGGTTTTTCCTGAAAATTCTATGTGACGTCACGGCCTGTCGGAGAGAATATATAAGGACGGCGACTAGATCAGGGGTTGTTGTTCGTCTGGGTCTTTGATCGACTGGTTACTTCACTTTGAAGCGTGAACGTCTTCGGAGTTCTACCCGCTGTGTGAGCTAATCAGCTTTTGAGCTGAGCTGTTATTGCCGTTACTAGTTATTTGCTGGCTGTTTGTGCTGTTACATATGTTAATCTGTGCAAGGACTATTGTTTCCTGTACCTGTGCTACGTGTTTTCTTGCATATTTGTAAATAAACCTTCATTCTCCATTATCCTGCGTGTTGGACTGTTTACACCATACACCCACGGTAAGATTTTGTGCTACAATATCATAATCGTTATCGCTTGTTGCCATCACCCTCTTCGCATGCCTATGAAGATGCTTCTAGTATTTAAAGGTCTCAATGATTGTATTCATTCTCTTTTGCTTCCAGTTGGAGCCATGTTATGTTTAGTATTTTAAAGTTTAGTTCTGATTATGTTTTAATTATGTTCAATAAACTTGTTTAGTTTACTTGTCGTCTTCTCTGAGTTCAACTCCACTGCTTGGGAAAGATGTGGTTCAGTCACTTATTACCACAGCAGCGCTACAAAACTGTAACCGGCCAGCCTTCGAAGCCGAGACCTTACCACCATGTCACCGCTGCCTAATGAACAAGGAGGATATAGTATGCCGTTTTTACACCAGAATTGTAGATTTCTATCAGATTTTGGACTAAATACGTCGAAGAGAAAACTGTTACTGTCTATCATGTGCATATGAACATGATAGATAGATGGATGAAGTCGGGCATCCGATTTTGCCATCAGATTTGTAGGTGTGCATCAAATTCCGGATGAAATCTGTCGACTTGAAGACAGCCCATTGTCAGTTTGCATGTGAATGTCATAACTCAAAAACGCAAAAAAAAACTACATATACTACTACAGTGAAAGAGTTGGGAACTTTTTTAAATTTTTTTCGAATATAAATGAATTATGCCATTTCCCATCAGAACAATCGAAGAGTATCTGGTAAACTTTTACTCTAAGGTGCCCACTTGCTTCTCGCCAATTTTTCTTGGCGCAATTTCATTTGCTGTCGCCAAATACTGTTTTGGATGCGCAGTACACTTTTCATTGCTCCACTGCGCATGCTTCATCTGAAAATGTGAGATTGAGCACGCAATGCCTTCGGCATTTCAATCGTGCACCGGTCAATTTTTTTTAACTTAAAAAAACATCAGCGGCTTCGCTTTCTGCAAAGCGGGACACTAGTAGCTTCGCTTATTCATTGAAAAGCGAAAACTCAGAATAGCATACAGACTTCTGAACCTAAAGCCAATGAAAATGTTCAAAAACGAGAAAAGTGTCGTTAAAACTTCACATACCTATTTTAATTGCCCATTGCTGTTTACACTTAGGACACTGGTATCCGCTTGCTATAAATCCCTGATCCACGCACCACTGGAAAACAACTTTGGCTTCCGCTGTCTGAAGCTGATGGTAGGTCGAAAGGGAACTAATGCCATAATCAACAACAGCTGTACGAAGAGCACGTAACGAAATGATAAAATCGGACAAAAATCAAACCGACAAAACAAATTCGATTGAATCGACCAATCGCATGAAACAGATCAACGGAACAAACCAATCAAAACGAATCGTAATATCGCGCCATGCGCAAAACACCGATGAAAAGATCAATTTCCGGGCATGCGCACATCTCACTCGTTAAAATCATCATTGCGCAACCAAAACAAATGTTCTCTCCTCTCCATTCTTGGCGGCAAAGAGTTGATGATCCTAAGACGAACGAAGTAAGTGGGTACCGTAGAGTAAAATTTAACCGAGTATCTTATGACCATTCAGTCAGAACAGTTTTCATCCGATGACAAATACGTGCAGCGCATGTGCGTAGCACGTGATTATAGACATTCAAAACTTCCCGTCGCGGAGAAGACCAAGTCGTAGGTGCTCTATCACGATAAAGCTCTGGTTCACAGATTCCTCCTGGTGTAAAATGACCTGCCAAACCATCACATTCCGGTGTTTCCAGAACCACCTTATTTCCCTGATCCCGCTCCATGTACTTCAGTTGAAGAATTTAATCATGAGTAAACGATTCTCAAGTTCCGAAGAAGTGCAACGGCGATGGCGCCGGAGGAGGTGGCAAAAGAAGGCTTGCAATCCGCACTTGCATCCAGTGTCGAATCCGGGGGGGGCTATCGGGCTACAGCCCCCCCCCCAGAGCTAAGCCAGATCATCATCATTATAACTGTTTTTTCTCAATTTCTCTCTTAAAAAAATAATAAAAACGTTTCAACATTGCTTTCTGGCTTGAAAGGCTCGAAAATTATGATACTTTTGTAGTCATTCCACTTGTACCTGTAGCGTTGACGCGGTCGAAGACATTTTTTGACTAGTTATTTCATCGTAGTTTTTATTAAATTATCGAAAGTATTGTATTGTTCTTTATGATTCTTATTGTCAGGTGAGTCAAGTCTGTAAAGTTAAAGAGTTTTGGTTTACTTTAGCCTTGAAGTTTGACATTCATCACGACGATACAAAGTTTTTATGACCTCGGGCCCCCCCCCCCCCAGACCGGGATCCTAGATTCGCCACTGCTTGCATCTTTTTATAAACGATGACAAAAATGCATATTTGCGCAGGGTAGTTACTTCGAAGGAACAATCAAATAAACAGTTTCTACCTGTATTCAAATAAGTTCCCGAACTTTTCTAACTTAATAGTAGAAATGCGAAGATGAATATACGAAGCATCTACATTTTAGAATTCACACACAAAAAATATGGTGGATACCTTTAAGAATAATCATTTTTCATACACAGAGTGATTCAAAAGTCAATGGATAAACTTAAAGGGAAGGTCAGGCATACAGAAATAAGTCATATTTACAATTGGAAATATGGTTTCATTCACAGAGCGCCCTTTGCCAGTAAAAGAGATGGATAAACCAGATAAATTGAACAACACAGGATATTGGAATACTAACTTATATCAGCTCATCAACATATTTGCATGTATAACAACATGCGAAGTACTGTCTATCCACCACGAGAACTCTGTTCGCCAAATTGTCTCATTGACAGCTGTCGCTATAGAAACGGCTTATCATAAGAGGAATCCATTTCGAGTAAGCAGAAGTTTACGAATTATGTACTCTTTTTATCGTTGAGTGAGTGATTGGGGTTTTATGGCACAAGGGCCAGAATTGGCCAAGCTGCGCCAAACATTTGTTTAGATTTGCGCCAAACTATGTAAAAATCAGGGCAAGATAGAAATGTGGAACTAATTTATATAAAAATAGTGTAAACATTAAAAAATGTAAAAAGTGCTTAAATGAGAGGATAAAAGCCAATTGATTTTAAAAAAGGTAAAAGGTGAACATGAGGAGTCTTTCCAAGTAAATCGATTAAGGAAATAGAACTGGATTGAAAGCAACGTAACCGTAGAGAGTTAAAATTGGGGCATTCAGAAAGGATATGAAGGACTGACATAATGTAATTACTTTTTATCGTTGCAAACTGGAGCCAAGAATAAAATAAACAAATAACCAAGAGAAAGACATCACATGTAACGCACTCAAAACAAGCGTATTGAGCAAGTATTTCAACCCAAACACCATACCTTTCCTTGATAGTAATATGCTCGGAATAATCCACAGCACGTTTATAAAAAAGAAAGAATCTCCAAATACAGATGAGCAATTATCTCATTCAAAGACATTTTATATATATGACTATATAGAAAAAGAAAAAGTGGTACTCTGATAAAAAAAAAAAAAGATATTTTTACTTCGATATAAA
This sequence comes from Araneus ventricosus, assembly GCA_013235015.1. Lineage (NCBI taxonomy): Eukaryota > Metazoa > Arthropoda > Arachnida > Araneae > Araneidae > Araneus > Araneus ventricosus. The sequence continues at coordinate 94,502 of BGPR01004467.1, read as the reverse complement.
TATTATGAAATAACAAAATAAGTTCAAATATTTTTTCTTAGAAACTTAATACAAAATGTTCGTTAAATCTCATTATTTTACTAATGCTTTTCAATGTGTATAAAGCTTTAATTTGAATCCCAAATTGCGCGTTTGAATAGTGAAATATCTTAACCAAGAAGGTACTATTGTTTGATTGATAGCTGCCCTAGAATTCTGGAAATAAGGGTTAATTTAAGAATCAAACTTCGCTTCTGTGAACGTATTATTTCGGATTTTTTAAAAGCTTTATACATACAGGGTAAATATAAATATATATTTATTTGCGAATATATGACCCATTTATCGAGCATACCGTTTGAGACAGCGGAATAAGCTTTTGAATGCAGGTGTTATGGTATGCGCTCAAGAATGATGCGAAAAAACAATAGTCGAGCTCACCTAGTTAAGGAAATGCTGGAATTGCTGGGCTATTGCTTTTGCTTCGCTTTTGTTTGGGTTCTCAGATTCTTGTGTTTAGGCCTTGTTTTATTGAAGGAGTATAGTTCTCAAGTCAAATTTCTGTAGAGTTGCCTCGAGATTGTCGCATGTTATAATAATTATATAACACTCTATTTGTTGTTTAATTGTTTTTCTTTTTGTACACTAGCCGCCTTCGGAGACCAGCTTGTTCGCCGGAAATACGATTTCCATTGAATTTTACTACATTTTGTATTCATGGCTGTTTTAACAACGTAATTTTATGCTCCAGATTGTGGTAGATATTTAACCCGTGTTCTATTAGTGACCTTGTACCTGTTCTGTTCATTGTCTATATAAATGCCCCTAATGGAGTCAAATAACTGACCATGTCCAGTTAACCCCTAATTCTACATTATCAGCACTATCTTCACTTTCTTATTCTTCTTGTAAAATATGCATTTGATTTCAACATTAAAATGACGCAGCACATTTTATGGCCAGCGGAGTGCTAGCTGCATTAAAACATGTTGAAAAAAGAATTTTAAAAAATAGCTATCAAAACCTTTCAGCTTATGTTTCTAAATATAAGCAAAGCAATATCTCGGAGAGCTTGGTTTCAGATTTCACAAAAATCTTGATGAAATTAATATGAAAGCAAAATGTATTAGGATCCTATCTCAGATTACAACGATGAAAGAGAAATATGCAAATAAATATTTGTTTAAACAATGAAAACGGTTTGAGTTGCACTGCAGAAATGAAAAGTATTGTTGTAAATTATGCCAAATATTTTTTAAAATTTATTAAAATTCGAGAAAACATTGTAAGGAAATTTAATTGATATCATTGGAAGGGTAAGTTTTTGCACTTTCCGATGGTGTAAGAATGATTTTTTGCTGTAATATTTTCGGAAGTAATTAAGGAAAAACGCCGAAATTTCGCCTAATTTTTAATTAATTAAAAGTTTGAAAAAAGGGCTCCGAGGTGCACATTCTCACCCTTCAAAGTATGTTTGTGCCAAATCTCGTAGCTCTAAGTCTAGCGGTCTGCCCTGTAGAGGACGAACACACAGACACACACACATTCTCTTTTATTATTAGTAGAGATATTTAATTCACTGTCAAAGAATTCCTTAGAACGGCTGCCTTTTGCGTTTGCGTTGTTCTATTAAAAATTAGTTATTTCTTTATTAAAAATTAGTTACCTACTCTTAAAGTTTTCTGGGAACTTTGGAATTCCCTTTAAAGAAAACAAAAGTTATTTGGATAATTTTTGCCTATTCAAAACTTAAGTGGACATTTTGTACCAAATATTAAAATATTACTAGCCGCTGTATAGTAGAGTATATAATGGTGCGCCTAAAAGTTTGATTTAGCAAATTTTTTTCCAATTATTTTATTTGAATGACGAATTTTTATTATCATATTCGCTTAAAAGGCAAAATTTTCAAAAATAAATATTTTATTATATATTTCTCTATTATATCACAGGACAGGATTTATTTATCACAGGACAGAATTGCATACATAATAATGTATTTAAAATGATACTGATTACTATAATCATGGAGTTATAACAAGGATTATTTTATTAGCATGTCGCTTAAAAATTATCAAAACATATTTTATTATACATTTGTAAATTTAAAAACTAATATCACAACACAGAAGTATATACATCATAATGAATTGAAAGATGATGTTCATTGATCTAAGAATTGAGTTTTACTAGCACATCCACAATTAAAGAAATTTTTTAAGCCTTTAGAGCATCATGTGACAGTTCTGTTGCAAACAATTTCAGGGCTCAAAAAATCCGAAACAAACACCTAAGTCCACTTTAAATCACGGTCAAAGAACAGAAACACACCGTTCTATGCAATTTTAGTACATTTATTCAAAAGCAGATGGCGCTGGCTGCTAGTAGATTGATTTGCGCCTTGAAACTGGTGAGGACGCGTGGGTGTAAACACTGAGAAAATCAAATCGAAAAAATATTTCTACTTACTATCTAGTACAGTTCATTGTTTGAACTGCACTAGATAGCTTAAAAGATAAATTCAAAGTTTTGAATAATATTTTCTTAGTTATTTTTTGGTATATTAACTAAATTATTGTTCGTGTTATTATTTAAATTTTCATTATTAAAATTTTGAAAAATCTATGAAATACGTGTTTTATTGCTGCTGATATTTTGTCACTTTTAAGAAGTTGAGTTATAAAGATTTAAAAGAAAGGTTTCTAGAATTACTTTTAAGTAGTGCCTGGAGATTTCCAGCCACCAAATGCTTTCTCTAATTCAACAGCGCATGCTATGGTCAGAGCGTCATTATTTTTACGACCAACAATCTGGATACCATATGGCAGTCCACCCTTATCAAATCCCAAGGGACATTGCGTAGCTGGTAATCCAGTGATGTTAAAAACTGAGGTATAAACTGATCCGGGGAGCATAGGTAGGATTGCATTGTTGTAAGGAGCCGTGGTTGGGAAGGTTGGCATCAAGAGAACAGTATCTTCGTCCAGAAGTTTGTCGAATTCAGCCATCCATTGTTCAACTATCGAGTCAAAGTAGGGTTTGAGATCCTTTCTGTTCCATAAAGGAAGGTAAGCGCAGTTCAAAATCAACAGAGAGTTAAAAGTCAAAGTTGACTTTCCAAATAGAGATCTCAGGAAATCTATTTTTATATTGAAGTTAAGACCTTTGCCGCATGTAATGGTGTCTGTGAGGTCTCCAACAGAAAGAAGAAGTCTGTTCATAACGCATCTGAAGGCATCAAGCATAGATGGAATTTGTACTTCTTTGGCCTTTATATTATAATTCCGTTCAAAATGAGATAAAGCCTGTAAGAGAACATTGGGATTAATATTTTTTATTGTCTTATTTAACTTGACTGAATCGCATTGACTTAATTAAGCGAACTCATAGATTCCATAAACCAGTACATGAGAATATCTTCCAAGGAACTTAACTGCTCTAAAATATATGATACTGGCTGATATATTTACCGTTGTTCGGAATAAAAATATTTTCAACTTTAAGTACTTGTGATATAACAATTTAAAATTATTAAAATTAATAAAGCAATCTTTCGTTGTTGTTTCTCTGATCTGTCGGCCAGCAGATACACCCCTCTCTTCTTTTTGTCTCCGTACTTTGAATCACCAGACACGAGTATAGCAACCTCTGGATTACATTTTTTCCTGCCCACTATTGCTACGGCGACAATAAAAGTTCCTTCATATGATGGTTTTTATTGGCATGATACGAAGTATAATTCTTTTTTGGGAGGATCTGCGTTTTACTGGAAAAATAATGCGTAGTGTTCCTTAGATTTTTCCCAACACTCTAACCTTGAATGATATTAAGACACTGACCAGGATTGTTTAAAAACTTTGAAAATTAGTTGAAAAGTCTAATTTTTAGCTAACTTCATTGGAAAGCATCGTTTGCTGTTTAAGATGGTATATCAATGTGGAGAAGAATTTATATTTTAGTTCATCTCCTCCGATAATTTAATTGATAAATATACACCCAGAGGGCAGCACGTGACGTCCGAAACTCAATTGAAGGACAGTTGCAGAAACGCTGAGTGAAGCACATTCCTGTATGCTACGGGGGTTCTCACTTCTTCCAGTGCAACCGAGAGAGAAAGACCTGCCAACAGCCTGGGAGCAAGTCCGATGGCGGGTGTGGTTATGTAACTTAAAACCTTTTCTTAAGGAGAGGCTTAAAACCTTTTCTTAAGGACATACGACTTTTAAGCCTCGAAAAAATGGTAGAAAACTTTCAAATTCGATACATTATATGTCTGAAATAATGCAATTCACGAACTCATTTTTTTTTTAGAAAAACATGTGTTCTTTCTCTTATAGTGCACACATTTTCAAACCTTCATATTGGTATGTATTTGTTTGAGAGAGTAATAAATATGGATATAATTTTTGGAGGAAAAAAGAAATAGTCACCTTGCGCGCATGATTACGGATAAAATATTTATCTAAACACAATATTTTGAGTATCTAAGTAATCCAAATAGTCTGTTTAAGAAACTGAACCATAATTTATTAACATTAAAATTTCATTTCTATTTTATATACCAATTTAAAATAAAAATGTTAAAAATAGTTAAAATTTTAACTTTTCTATCCCCCCCCCAAAAAAATACCCCTCTTCGAAAAATATGTTCAAAATGTGGTTCAATTTGTAGAACATATCAAGATACATTTTCGGTAAACATTTTATGCAAAAATATTCAATAGTTCGTGAGGTATCGTGAACGCAATATTAAAAAAACATACTTTGAGATATAATGCTTTAAAGATATGGCCATATTCAGTGATTACGTTGAAGAGCTGATACATTTTCCTTCATAACTTTCATAATTATGGGAATTTTTTAACGCAGATTGTTTTAAATTGTTCAGAAAGGACAGGGGAATAATATATATTTTTTTTTCATAAAATCGAAAATTTTCGAGGTTTAACAGTCGTATGTCCCCTTAAGCCTAACGGCTCTTAGCTTTCTTATACTAATACTCTAGTTTATAATCTCTTAAAGCAATTTCTAACTTTAAAATGTATACTGATTCCCTCTAAAAATCTTTATTAAACTGTAAATACCTTTCTTTGTAAATATAATTAGTGTTTCAATAAATTTGTGATTGTTTGACACGAAGCCTATTCAATTTAGTATTCATACCCCTAGATAACGCCGCATTGTACATAAATCATTTTAGTTCAATAATTATTTTAGAAGTTATTATCGAAAAACTGTCCAAAAGAGTTTGGAGTGTCGCTACATTTTTGTTGTTCAATTAAATATCTTAGAAAATAATTAAATTCTGAAAGTTGGAAATCACACACTTGACCTAGAAATGGTCCCCAGAATGTCACATGCAAATTTCATGTCGCTCCTCTTAATCTTTTAGGAAGAGTTCTTGTGCAGACAGACACGTATTTTGTGCTTTATATTAGATATTTCCTACATATTCCAACTTTCTTAGAAATAACTTTATTACAATTTTTGATGTGATAATTCTACAGAACTTTAAAATTTGATATGTATTAAATAATATAAGGCGATAAAAGCATAAGCTTACCTTTTTCAAGCCCGCAATAATTTCTTTGTCAACAGAAAGTGACAGGTAACTTTGGCATTCTGTTAAATAACAAATCTTCAATTTCTTAAAATCTACCTGTGAAAAGAAATAACTTAAAAATAACAAAAGGCTTCACCAATAAAAATTTTATCTCTCTTCTATCCTTCCGTTCGCCAAATAATTTTAATATTATCACTAACAATTTAAGATTTTCATTACAAAAATTAAATCCTTTTTACACAAGAAAGCCAATTTAGCTTGTTTTAATGCAGTGTTTCACAACGTGGAACCGGCACCCCTCACGGGGGCAATTTGGAAATTACTAATATAATAGCCCAGATCTGTCTCTCACTGATCCGGTAACGCTCTGACGTCACCAACAATAAAATTCGCACCACAGCACTGCGAGACGTTAAACAGCATTATTTCAATGTTAGAGCACCTAAATTTCAGTAATTTTAAATTTAAAAAAGGAATTGTCTTTCTAATTTCAAATTTAATAGCTCTAAAATAGTGAAATAAAATTTTCTATCGATTGATATAAAATTGATCTCGCTATGATCAATAGTTCCCGAGAAATTTTAAATTATATTAATCATATATTTTAAATTAATTTCCGTTTTTTAATAGAAAGTAGTAAATATGTCAGTGGTATATCATGCGCGTGATATAGCTTGGACGCCACGATGCATCTGATTATTTATTGCAAGCGTAATGATATAATTTGATAATATATTTTGGCAATATTAAAATTTACACAAAGACATCTGAAGTACAAGGAAAATTGTTAAACAACGAAAAATACTTCACACGGAATGTTGTTTACCAAGAGGTTTTTTCAATAAAGAAATATGTAAATAACATGTAAGTAAAAAAATATTTCCTGTCATAAAACATGTTTATTTTATTTGTTTTCAATCAAGGTTAAACATTTCTCTCATATATATCTATTTAAACACGTCAAATTTGACGGAAGAAAAAGAAAGAAATCGGCTGAATATAACACAATGGGCAGATTTGAGATTGAAGCTAACTAAATTGTAACCTAACATAAAATCCTTTACAGCAAGCAACAAGCGCAAGGATCACACTAAATTTAAATAAAAATTAATTACTAATAATTAAAATAATATATAAAAATCTTTCATTAAAATTATTTCGTATTTTAGTTTCAGTTCTCCATTATATGTTTTGAAAATTTACTTACTGCGTTTCTCAACAATTTCCTAGTGATTTCTTCTTAAAACTTATCATTTAAGTTTCTTCAGCGAACAATTCAATTTTTGAATATTATAAATTATGTGTATATGTTGCATATTGGACAAAAGAATTTTAGAAAGGCATAGGTGTGTCAAGGGTCAAAAAAGTTTGGAAAATATTGCTTTAATAGATGAAGGAAAATAAACAATGGCAAATCTTATGAGACAATTATTAGAAATATATTTATGTGAGCTTTTTTACTAGCTCTATAGGAAGTATACAAAGAAAAAGTATTGCAATCGTAAAAATATTCGGCGTCGAGAATTCGATGAATCTCCAGATTTTAAACCTCCATGAGTCTGAAAAGCACATTCTTGGACATAATTTTTTTAACAGATTTCCGAACATATTTCCCTAGTTTGAAATTAAATTAATAAGCAATTTTTAAGTTTCTTTGTATTGTATATAAAAAGACATTAAAACAAAAAATATAAATATTCTTATAGATGTCATCATTTATCGAAATTATTCAAGAATCACCACTGTGTATCTGCAGAAAAAATAGGGGACGCAGTTCATTATGTCTTTGAATGCATCCACACGTAAAATTTTATCTTAATAAACCTGCATATAACCTTAGAGAGTGGTCCCACACTTATTGTGGTCCAATAGCTAATTTCTAAACCGTTAGCGATGGACATGTAGTTCCAATTCAAAAAAATGCTTTAAATGAAAGGAAGAATAATATATGTTTTTGAGTGAATAAATATATTCCTGAAAAGGTTACGAAATCTAACTTTTTATGCAGTCTCCTGATCCTATCAATCATAATTAGTAAAATATTTTTGACACTCTATCATTTTAAACAAAAAAAATGTCCTACTCTTCTACGACTAAAACTGACCGGGTTATGGAGCTTTGAATATCGCTGACTTAGACCACTTTACACCATTTCAATAGCCGTCTAGAAGACGATCCACCAATCAATGCGCAGCACTTGCTCGACGAGACCGCTGATTGGTTAAAAATGATGAGATTCGAAGCTCCATAACTCGCTCGGTTTTAGTCGCAGAAGAGTGAGCCTTTCTTTTGTTAAACAAGTTAGAGTGTGAAGAATATTTTACTAAACATGACTGATGGGACCGTATAAAAAGTTAGAATTCGTAACTTTTTCATAAATATACTTAGTGACTCAAAAAATATAAAATATAATTCTTCCCTTTATTTGAATCATTTTTTCAATTGGAACTATACGTCCATCTCTAACGGTTTAGAAATTAGCTATTGGACCACGATAAGTGTGGACACTCTGTGTAATAAAAATGCAATTCTTAAACTCTGAAATTTTTCATATCAGATATTCCATATACAACAGACTATAAGTTTTTGCAGTTTGTTTTTCATTCTTAAATTGTATTATAGGCATCGTTTCTTTTTTCTTTTCAAAATGTTATTATAGAAGCTGTTTTTTCCTTCGAAATTGTGTTACAGGCTTCTCTTTTTTAGATGATTTTATGTGTACCTCTTATTATTCGTCCCTGTTGGAGGGGGTTGCATGTGTACTACTTAAAAATCTTTTTTTATTTTTATTATATTTTGTTTTTATAAATTTTATTTATTTATTTTTTACATAATATATTTATTATTATTTATATTTCTATGGTAACATACTTTATTATTTGTATTTATTAAATTCTAGCCAAGATGGGTGCAATATGCCATTTTAAAATTTCTGTGCTCCTTTTATTTCTCGCCCTTGGCTGGTGGGGCTCTATGCATGCTATTTATGTTTACCTTCCACCCAAAATGGGTATAATATGTATTTTTCAAAATTTCTCTTTAATTTTCTTCTGATTTCTTTCTTCAGACTTCTGATTTTTACAACAAAGAACAGAAAACAGTGAAAAGTTTTGCTAAAAATATATTTGGAAGAGTTTTGTAGAGTTATATAGATTGTTATAGAGTAGTAACTTTTTGTAGAGTTTTATAGTTTGTATAGTTAATATAGTTTGGAAGAGAGAAATTTTGTGGGAGAATTTTTTTATATTTTATTTCAATGTTGCTGAATTAATAAAATTAAAAATTATTTCGGTCCCCTCAGTTTCATGTTAACCCTTTATAGTTCACTACAGGCTTCGGTTTGAAAATTACTAAATTTATTTTAAAAATGAGTATTAGACATGTAATGATAAATATGTAAATATTTGACATTTTTTATTTTCAAGAAATTTGTGGTTTCACAGTGAAACCAGTGAACGGTAACGGGCTATTTTTCCTCCGAATAAGTTATCATCGAAATGCAATTTAAATTATGTATTTAATTTATAAGTATACATGAGTATTCATGTAGGAATTGTATTTTTCCCGTCTAGCTTATCTTCCTAATAATATTTTTTCACTTTCCGTACAAGCTCATTTGAATAATTGTTGTGTCAGCGGAAAGACACAGAAAGATAACTATCACGCGCTAATCACGTGATGAGTAGGTGTTTCTCCGTATAAAACCGAGTGTGATGTTTTAATCAGAGAGATGACTTTTTGAAATCAAGAAGAACGGTCATGCGGTAGATCGGTGAGCGTAGGCAGCTACGGGGGTCTCTTCTCTGTTAGCACGGCGGCGATGAGCGATGGCTACCTACTTACTAACCTTTTTAAACGTGGTGTAAGTTGATATTTAACTAAGTAATTAACAAACCCTAAATCTCTCTTATCTAAAATGTAAATAATCATGCGTAAATACCTTTCTCGTATTACATTTTATAAAAAAATAATTTAGCTTTAACTGATATTTCTCCTCCTTTATCTTTGGTGCATTTTCCCCTAGAGCAGGGGTGGCGAACCTTTATATATCAACGTGCCATTTTTTCTAAAAAAATGCTTAATGAGGTCATAGACGTGCCGTCAAATAGTACCGTCAATGCTTCATAGTGAACTTTGTGATCGGTGGCGTGCCCAAAATATTGTGTCGCATGCCATCAATGGCACGCGTGCCATTGGTTCGCCATCCCTGCCCTAGAGTGTTCCTTAGGGGAAGTATTTTTACCTGTAGGCGGGTTTGGGATTTTTTCCCTTGCGCCCTTTCTACATTCATGACATCAATTTTCATAAAATCCAGTATTGCTTTCGACGATTCAATTTTTAAAAATATCAGTTTGTTTGTTTCTCTTAGTGTTACAACTTTTGGGTATGCTGGGTCGACAGTGGGAAATTTAAAAAATAGTTTGATTTTTTTTTTGTCCCCTAAAGGGACTCTCAGATTAACTATTTATTTTATACAGTTTTAAAATACTGTCATTTACAGAAACTGAACTGATGAGAGAACTATGCATGTTATTTAGTTTATGCATAGTTGCATCCCGTTTAGAAGCAACAGCAGTCTGCATTTATACAGTGGTCAGATGACGAAGACGATCCCTGCCACAGCGCCCCCCTCTACAAGCGTCAAAGCCACACCAGCGAGCGTACACCAGATCCATTTACACACCGAAAAATACACACCCATTTACAGAGAAATCGAGTTTCGAGCCTGGAACCACCGGCCCCGAAGACCAGATCCTATCAACAGGCCACCGCGGTCCTGCATGTTATTTGGATACAGTGGAAAACGTTTAAAACGAAACTGAGGGCACCGAAATAATTTTTCGTGTTAAACGATGCATGCGATAAAAAGACTAACCAATATTTCGAATATAATCAAATTTTATTAATTCGATTTCCTGCTAAAATTTGCACGTGTAGGCACATACATTGAAAGTTGTGCCGAAACATTGGCCACACGAGGGCGCTGTTGCGCGCGCCTCAGCACCTGCAATGTAAAAATGATAGTAGTTGTTTGTATCGTTAGCGAATGTAAGCCGCGTCGCGGAAATAACGTCTATAACATTAAAACTATATCATTACTTTGCGCCTCGTCGTGGTTGAAGTAGACTACGAAAATCCCTTGGAATTACACACTGATATCGTATAATGGCCACAAAAGTCTATACACGTTATACTGGATACACTATCTATTTACACTTCAAATAATTATACATATTTTAATAAAAAAACAAGTCAAATATCATTGTTTTTCAGGAAAAAAATCTGATATTTTTTGCAGCATTCTTGTTCAGCATCAAATTGCCGAAAAATTGTTCGGTATCGTCCATTGCTTTATTTGCAGCATTCTTTTTCAGCATCAAATTGCCGAAGAATTGTTCGGTATCGTCCATTGCTTTATTCCTTTCGCCATTCGAATGCGCGTCTAAATAACTGAGCATACTTTTAATGATGTTCCGCATGCATTTCCAATGCAGTTTGGACAGGAACTGCAATGTTGAGTTCGTCGTCGGAATCTACATCGATGGGATCTTCTGATCTCGAAACGATCTCTAAAATGTCTTCCTCTGTCACAATCGGCGCTGTAGACACATTTCACTGGGGAACAAAAAACTTCTCATTTGCCAAAGGTATTTTTAAAGGTTTTAGGGTATCTTGAGGCTGCTGTTTCAAAACTAATTTTACTTCTACCGAATTGGCTCTAGTTTTTAAAATAATGCATTATGCAAAATCATTAATGGTTCGATCGATTGTAGTGATATGCTGAGCTCTATAGATTCCGCTGTGCTTTCCAGATCTTTAAGGAACCAAAGTTCTTTTCCAAATGTATATTCGAGATTTAATTACGTTAACAGGTTCTCTTTGTATAAATTTTAAAGAACTTTTAAGAGGGTCTCTGATGAACTTGACATTTATCATATGTCTCCTGCTGTTTTTAAATAAAATTGTTCACAACTTTTAAGTATATAACCTGATTTATTTTGCTTTTTACGCTCGACTGTACATAATTTTTATGATTTTTATGCGTTCTCCTAATGAGTTTTTTAGGATATTGTGCTTGGATATATTTAAATTTTTAATCCGTGCTTTTTAATGGTTTTTTAATTAATTGTTTTAAATTTAGAAAAACATATGTCTGTTTTTTTATGATTTAATGTGAAGGTATGCAAAATTGACTTTTCGAATCTTAGTGTGTTTTTTAACGCTTTTATGACTGCTTGTTTTCGTTTTAAATCATTTATGCGTGTACATTTTTATAATTATTATGATTTTGTGCTTTGAATGTTTTGTATTCTCTGCATTCAATTTTTTTCTAATGCGTTTTTTAATACCTTTAAGATTCACTCTTTAGGGCTTGTGTTTTTTTATGTGTTTTTGTTCATTGCACTCTGTAAATGGAGTTATCTCTGTAGTGTGCTTTCTTAAAATAAATAAATACATATTGTCAACATTTCAATCGTGTCTGCAGAAGGGTGGACCAAAAAAAGACAACTTTTTTTCATGTTGCTATACAGAGTGAAAACGTTCGCATTGGCGGGAAATAAAACGTGGAATAAATTAATTAAATTGATCGCCCTTCCTTAAAAGTCCTAAAAAGTGGGCGAAAACCGACTGTTTTTCATTAATTTTTAAAATTTTCTCTTTATCTCTTTATTATAACAATAGCTGTTAAGTACTCAACTTCTTAAGATTAATAAATTTTATTCTATCAAAATCGGTCTATAACTTAATGTCACAGATTCCTGTCAAAAATAGGTAAAATTACTTCCATATGCAATTTTTAGTTCCTAATCAATATCATAAGCTTGACACATTAGTTTGCCGATGAAATGCAGCAGATCATTTTAACTTACGCATAGTAAAAGGTTATTTATGTCTGAAAAATATCAAATTTAGTTATTTTCTTTGTTTAAGGTAACAGTACAAAACTGAGCTCCAAAATTAGAATATTATTTGTTAGTTCAGGACGCATGCCAAGAATGCAGAGTGTAACAAAAATTAACACATTTTTAAGAAAAGACTTCGTCTACCAGGATATCAAAGTAATGGAGCAAGGATGCCAAGGGATGTGGGACATACACACAGTGGCAAATTACTGCTAGAGACTCCAACGCGAAACTACCATTGTACATAAGAAGAAATCATATAGAAGCTTTTCCATGAAGTAACTGATCCAACTTTTTTAATTTTCATTTTATTGGACTTAATACAACATTATCATATATTTTTACAATGCCATTATGTTGAAATCCATTTCTTTTTTTTTCATTCATTAATATTGTTTAACATTTATTCTTTAACTTACATTTGACACAGATTTTCTGTGATTTCTGCATGGATTTATCTTGTGATTTATACAGGATGTCCACAAAGTCCTTCTACCCCACATTAACTTGAGAATGGCGACAACTATTGCCACAAACCTAACTGACCATGCGCTACACGGTGAGATCGGTTACAGCGCCACCTGGCGGGGAACAACGGAGTTAGCGTTCCTATCTCGAAAACGGTACAAAATAGGGGAGAAATGTCAAGTACAAAGTTGTAGAGAGCTATCGATTTAGTACAGAAACACACCTTGTACACATTAAAATGAAGAACAGTGCACTTAAAATGCACATTTGTTTGTTCACATTTTCCGACATTGTGACGTCACAAAACGGGTTAAGAAAGGAATCATCATAGTTATCATAAGATGCCTTTATTTTCGGTGTTCAAAGTGGTCTCTGCCATCTACAATACAGATTTGAGCCCTTGTTTGAATTTCACTTTGAACACGTTTTAGCATATACTTGCTGCGCTAGCAAAAGTAACAGTAATAAGTCATCGAAAGTCCTGCAAAATTGGCAGAATGGTCGCATATACCTGCTATTTGAGTTACTGCCACAGAAAAAAGTATAATGGGGTCATTTTTGGCCCAAAAAATGACATTTTCTCCTTTTATCCATGTCTTGTGACGTCACAATTTCGGAAAATATGAAGAAACAAATGTGCATTTTAAGCGTTCTGTTCTTCGTTTTTAATGTGTACAAGGTGTCTTTTTTTGTACTAAATCAATAGCGCTCAACAACTTTGTAAGTGATATTTCCCCCCTATTTTGTACCGTCTTCGAGATAGGAACGCTAACTCCGTCGTTTGGCGCCAGGTGGCGCTGTAACCGATCTCACCATGTAGCGCATGGTCACTAGACTATACCTAGACACCAAGTGTGTGGCAATAGTTGTCGCCGTTCCCAAGTTAATGTAGGATTGAAGGACCTTAGTTGACACTCTGTATATTGATTACTCTTTAGGATTAAGTTGATTCATTTAATTTTATTATAGTTTTATTTTTGAGACAATTTCAATGTGATTTGAGTGGTGTGTACATATTACTATTGAAATGTAATTTTCACTTTGTCTCGAAAACTGGAGCCAATTTGACAAACAAAAAAATGCCGGATTCGGAATCAGCACTACGAAATAACCTTAAAACTACTGGAATATCATTGGCAAAAAATCTGTTTTGACATTTTCGAGTGCAACGAATTCATCCACTGATAATGTAGGACTTTCTAATAACATAAAACTTTTGTTAAATGTCGGCTCAGTTTCAATATTCGACAAAATCTTTTGTGTTGAGCGATTTTTGTTTCGCGTAAACATAAAAAAATGTATAACATTACATAGTATTTTGTCGACACCGTAGTATTATTTCTTTTTAACCTATTTTCTTACGTTAAGCGTTTTCCTATTAAACGTTTTGCACTGTATTTTTTACTTGAGTGAATTTTCATCAGCACTGAACTATTACATATCGAATTAATTTAACAAGCTGAAATGGGAGCTTTTGAATTCAAAATAAAAGGATATCATACTAACTTTCTTGCCAAACGTCCTTTTCACTTTATCGTTATTACAAAGTATCCTCATACTGGTTATCAAGTCCTCCGCATATCGACACATGGGCCCAGTACATATATACTTGTAAATTGCGAGTTCGGAGGGGTATGTGGAAGGGCCGAGTCTTGTGGGAGGCACTGACCCTTCATTCGACACCAACCCTTGAATAAAGAGATATATATTTTACATTTGCTGCAAAGAAATCAACAGCAATCATAACATATTTTACCAAAGACTTTCAACATAATACTAGGCATGAAATTCATTTCGATTTCTTTTTATTATAACATAGGGTATTTTAAAACTCTTGATACAAAATTGAAAGAGTAATAGACCACACATAAATCTAATAATAGTAATTCTGCAAGGAGTAGCCCTCGCGTCCCAAAAGAAGTCTAGATCTGCTCTTCATCGCAGTCTTCAAAAGTTTAGTCAATGTTGGATTGACTGGCTCTTCATCGCCGTCTTCAAAGGTTTAGTCAATGCTGGCATTGGCTGGCTCATCATCGCAGTCTTCAAAAGTTTAGTCAATTCATTCATTGTGCAACCTGTAGGGGGTTAGAGGGAGAGGGAAGGCACACTCTCGCTCTGGGTAGGTCAGCAACAAATTTCTATAACATTATTTTTAGCCTTTGCCCTTCATTTCCCGGTAAAGCATTAGAATTACATCAAAGTATACTGGAATAATGCTGTAGAGAATGTTACGATCGAGAGTGGAGGTAGTCTTCAACTTTTTAAAACATGAACTGTTGGCTAAAATAGTTGAAAAAATCTGAACATTACATGAAACAGAATTATTAAAACGACTCTTTAAACTCTCTAAACTTTCTTTAAACGGAACAAAAAAACAGAAAAACACACGAAATACCAAACGGTTAGTTTACACACTTCTATTTCCTGATAGCTTCCATGCGGGCGGGAAAGTGCGATGGCATACAGTACCGGTCAGGTTAATCTAAATCCAACAGAAGTGGCACACTTCACAATTTCCAATCCATTTCAGATCCGGTGGTATATCCAATTATACTTCCATATGGCCCCATGGGTGGGAAATGGGGATGCCATACAGTCGTGGTCAGGTTAATCGAAGTTCAACAGAATGGGGCACCCTTCACAATTTCCTATCCATTTCAGATCCGTTGGTTTATCCAATTATACTTGTATATGGCCCCTATGGGTGGGAAATGGGGATGACATACAGTGATGGTCAGGTTAATCGAAGTTCAACAGAAT
>BGPR01004467.1:62639-78817 GCA_013235015.1 Araneus ventricosus | reverse complement strand
ACAGTGATGGTCAGGTTAATCTAAGTCCAACAGAATGGGGCACACTTCACAATTTCCAATCTAATTTCCTTTGAGATCCATTGGTTTACCCACTCCTATTTCCTGATAGTCACCATGCACCGGAAAGTGGGATGACATACATTCATGGTCAAATTATTCTACGTTCAACAGAAGGAAGCACATATCACAACTCGCGTTCTACCAGTATAACATACCGATCCGTTACGGCTTTAGCATCCATCACGCGTGTTAAACTCTTCGAACACTATGTTGTCGATGCTTTCTTAAAAGTTGACCAATATCTTTTAAACATTCAATATTTGCAACCGTTCGCGTAGTTAACATGGGATTCATCTACTTATTTCAATATTTGATTTGGAAAGGGGGTTTGGGGATTTTCAGCTTCAAAGGCTATTATCCCCTATTCATTCCAAAGTTCTTTTCAATCCGTAATCAAAAAAGAAAGAAAAATTGCCATCAAAAGATGGTCTAGAACTATTGCCGATCTGATTCTGTCAAGACAAAAAAATGGCACCCTTCTAGAAGAGCTTCCAAATTCTTTTCCTTATTTCAATATAACTGTTGTTTGGTCTGTAGCGTAAACAATTTCAGAAAGAAATAAGCTGATTTTTAGAACTAAAATCATTTACTGACACTTATTTGAATCTATACAAAAAATTTTACAACATAAAAAAAGAAAAGAATTCGTTTACACGTGTTGCTCTCGAGCTAACAAAGAAAGGGTTTTTAGAAATTTTAATTAAATTTTTAAATAATTAAAAATGAATCGAAATTTTAATCTTTTTCCTCAATAACTACGGAGCTTATTATCGCTCAAAAACCAATTCTCCGCCACTTTAAAATTCAAATAATAGTAATAACTTTTCAATTTTGCCAACTTTGTTCCTGCGCAATTTTTTTCTCTAATGTTGATACATTTTAAAAAATATTTTAAGTATATTCAATAACCATACTTTTTGATGTTGTATTCACTACATTTATAAATATGCCCGCTGCAACACTATTAAATACATTTTTCTGTGTGTGCATGTCTACGTTGCTGCAATTAAGAGTAAATTTTTAAAAATAAAATAAAGACAGACGAAGCAAGCCGGATTATCGGATTAGAGGTTCGAATTTCCTCTATTATAATCTTTTTGTCATACCTCTGGTTACTTTGTGCCCAAAAATCCCTGTGAAATGAGCCGGAAGTCTGATGCTGCCAATCAAATCATTTCCTATCCCAAGCACAGACGCACCCGCACCAATCAAAGCACTCTCTCCACCTACAAGAGAAATAAATGAATTAATTATTACGGACAAATATTAAGAAAAATGTCATATCAGTGCAGGGTTGCCATATTGGCCTTGTTAAGTCCAAATTCTGGAAATTTGGCCTTTTTTAAAAGACCTTGCCCTTAAGAATTTTCTTTTGGCCTTAAATTCATTTTTGGTCTTTTTACTTTCTCGTATACGAAGTATACAAAGAGAAAGCATTGTAATCGTCAAAAAATTCGAACTCGTTCGAACTCTCCACGTTTTAGACCTCCCTGAGTCCGAAAAACGCAATTTTGGAATTATGTTTGTCTGTCTGTGAACACGATAACTCGAAAACTATTAACGATACGGGGATGAAATTTGGTATGTGGTCTTTAAACATAATTTTTAGGTTTCTATCAAATTTTGGACAAACTCCGTCAACGGGAAGTCTGTATGTCAGAAGTCATGTGAACACTATAACTCAAAAACTTGAATATATAGATGGATAAAATTTGGTACACAGTTTTATCGTCATGAATGTAGGTCCGTATAAAATTTTTTGCCAAATCCGTCAACGGGTTGACTGTCTGTCGGTCTGTATAATCGCATACTTGTATCTCATAAGCCCTTTGGCTTAGATAAATAAAACTTGACTATCATTAAAAAACACTATCATTAATTATAGATCTGTGCCCAATTTTCATCTCAATCGGTTGAAAAACAGGTGTTCAAATTGCATATTTAGTTCAAAATGCACATTACGACTGTGTGTTGGAGAGCGTTTCGCTTATTTTACTCAAGTGAGTATGATTGACGTTTGACCTTGGCGGAAATTGAAGCGAGCCGCAAACACGCGCTTCGGAAATTATGGCAATTCCCAAAACGAAACTTCTTTTTGATATCTTCCAGATAGACTCCTGTGATTAACCAGAGGTTTAATGAAATGCTGTGCGATATCTATAGTAAGATTTCGTACTCAGAAACGTTAAATAAAGTTGTGGTAACCTCAGCGCGCGTAAAGATTGCGAACATACGCAATTTTTTTGCAAAATATTAAGTTTTTTGGAATTCATAAATTTGATATGTTTCATTGTAAATCACCATTCATAATTTTTTTTCAAAATAACCAGGCCTTGGGTAAACACCCCAAAAATATTTGCCTACCAACTGGGTGCTTACCCACCGCACATTACTGGTCGTATGCGAGAAAGTTTCGGGGAGGTCACTCCCGCTGGTTTGGCTTTATTTTTCCTTATGACTTTTAGGACGATTCTTATTATATAATTTAACTATTTTTCTAATAAACTTTAGAATATTGAAAAATAATATAGAACGTTGTTGTCAACAAAAGTTGATATATTTCGCTCGAACATTTTATTCTGGACCAACAAGAACCGAATTCCTTTTTCATTCTTTCTTTCTTTTTTTTTCTTTTGCAAGTCGCGCAAGTAAATGTTTGAAAAAATCACTTGAATTTTAGTTTAATAGAACATTATTATACATATGTCACCTAGTGGGATTCCTTTTCATGAAGGAGAGTCATTTTCTTATGACAAAATAAGGGAGAAATTTGTAATGAAATTTTCAAATTTGGCCTTTTTTTGCCTTATTTTACAGACGGTTTGGCCTCATTTTAAAGCACTAATGCAATTAAATCGATGCTTTGCTTGTTTCCGTATAATGGCGCAATTTGGCTATTTCTTTTCTGAAATTGGCGGGTTTTCTGAAATAAGCATAGTTTGTAATTCAAACTTTATAAGTGATTGTTTATAAAGAAAAAACTAATTCAGCTTGTTATAATTCTTCAGAAAAATATAAAAGATAAATTTAGAAAATCTTATATAGTATATTAACTGCATTTAAGGTGTTTGATAATCTTAAAATCGTAATACTGCATTTGTTTTCATCGTAATGCCTGCGGTGACTATTTTATTTGTCTCGCATGACTATTTTATTTATCTAAGTAAATAAAATAACGCTTTCTATCAATGAAATTGTAAACTATTTCATTAATTGATTTCAAATTATTTAAAAACATTTCATCTTTCGCAGTTTTAATATATTTTTTAAAAAATATTTCAATGCCAATCGTAATTTGAGTTCAATGCGTTTCATTTTTAGATAGTTTATCTTATGTGTGACTGAACGAATTTTTAATCGCTTTCAATTAATAATACCAAAGGATGGTTTTCAAGTCCTATATTGCTTACTCATTAATGTTTTTTATTGAAAAGTAAAATGTTGGAATACAAAATAATAGAACAATATGTATTGTAATGTTGTTCATCATAATTTCTGCTATAGTTAAAAAAAAGCCTTTTAGTATATCACTTTTTTAATTGCTTTAAAAAAAATTGTATAACCTTTATGTGTTTTCATGTAATATTGCTAAAGATTTGTAATTGTTTTGTTATTTGCTTATATGAAATAAACATTCTTGTTTTGTAGCTTGATTTAATTCGTAATATTTTTTTCAGACTACACTACAGTTACAAATTTATATTGTTTTAAGGTATCAGTACTTTATTTCATATTTTATAAACGGGTTATCTTTACTGTTATTTCCTTCAAGCTTAAAACCATTAAGTTTATAAAAACGTTACTTAAATATATTTCGTTTGATTAATGATAATATAATCCATTTAATAATATTATCAATAATTAATTAATTAATACTGATAAAAATCAAGACTTAAGTTATTTAAATATGATTTTTTTTACTGTGATTTAAAACCGATATTCAAGATAAATTCCTTCCAAAACATTTAATTTTATGAAAATTTTATAGCAAAAACTAACGCCGGCGGCAAAAAAGTTTGTTGGTAAAACTGTGGAAATCAGTCAAGGTACCAACCCGAACAACATATTAAATAATTAACTCTGCCCTAATTTTTGTGTCTATTTTCTACTATTTCGCTGGACTAATACAGTAAGTTACTTTTCCTTTAGTAATTGTTCAGCCAAATTCTTAAAACTCGCCAAACTAATGATTGAGAGCCAAACCATGGTAAACATAAACACTCGGTTCTCCCCTCAAAGTTGGCCATCTTATCAAAGAAGAACTCTCTCTATGTAGTATCTTATACTCTAAGGGAAGGACAGGCAGACTTTTTATCAATGGATTTCGTCCAAAATTTATTAGAACTCCGCACATTTGGTGAAAAGGCCACACACCAAATTTCATACCTCCAGCTCTTTGTTTGTTTGAGTTATCAGACCAATAAACATAATTCCAAAAATGTGTTTCTGACTCAGGAAGGTCTGTTGCTTGAAGATTCATCAAAATCTCGCGGTCGAATATTTGATTGATTTTTCCTTGCATAATTTCATATACGAGAATGTAAAAAAATAAGAAAATTATAAAAGTTGAACTTCGATTATATGGATGTGTATCCGCCGAAGTCTCTGTTAAGCGAGCAGGAAGCAGAAAATCGAACTATATTTTTCATTTTTTTTAAAAAGTCAACGAATTTTTTCAGAAAAGAGTTGGGAAGTACATAGTTTAGAACCGGAGACCTTTGGGTCCGGAGTAGCGTATCTTAACCACTAGACAAAAATAATTTCCATTGCCCGGAGGTAGATACTGACTAATATATATCACAGAATAAGATGGCGCAGCAGAGTGCACTAACGGAGCAACCTCAACTTGGTTTGATATTATCTGAATATCAATGAAGCGATAATTGCACTACCGTATGCTACGTGCATACGCGCAGATTGGCACTACCGTATGCTACGTGCATACGCGCAGATTGGCACTACCGTATGCTACGTGCATACGCGCAGATTGCTGCCTCCATTGTCTGTGCGCAGGCACGTGCAGGCTTTGTGCTATGAAATGCGTCATAGACTTTGTGCTATGGAATCTGAACTTTTGAAATGGGAGAGCTGCTTTGCTGTAGGAATTGTAGTGCTGCCATCTGTCGGATGTAGCAGAAGATGGAATTGATGTGATTTGTGGCATAGAGCTATAAATAAACAGGAGATGGCATGCACTGAAATTCGTGAGGTCTTAACCGCAACCGCGGCGCCATATTGTGACTACCAAAACAAATCAAAGCACGTTTTGTTTTGTCATAGAGCTATCGTGTTTTGTCGTTCTTAAAACTGTTTAATGGTGACTTTATTTCAGCAGTTAAGCTATTATTTACAGATTAATTTAAGATAAAAGCGCTACGTAATGGGTTCCTGTGTTGCAATTAACTGTACTAATAGGATATCTAAGAAGATTCCTGGCGTAACTTTTCACCGGTAAGATTTTGTTTATCTTATTTGGTCAATTTGAGTCTTTGCAAAATCGTGTATATTTAATGGCATTAACAGTTCATTTATCCTGAAAAGTCAAAGCACATAAAAAAAACTGTTGCATATGCAATTTCTTCATATTTTGTTTCAGTCTGTATAAGATAAAAACACACTTGAAACAAGTTATGTTTTATGAAATAATAATTCTTTACCCTGTATTTGATGCAGAAAACAATAATTTAATTTGGTTGATAAAATACAAACTATAATTTAATTTGGTTGATAAAATACAAACTATATATACTCGCATGTATATTTTTTTGATAAAATATGAAACAAAAAATGGGGAGAGGAATAAACTTGCATTGCAAAAGCCTAGATTTTTTTAAAAAATCTTACAAATCAAGAATTTGCATTATTATACTCACTAACAATATCCACAAATATGTATTTTTATAATTTTTAATTGCAACATTAATCAAATTTATCAGGATCATTTTTAAAATTAGAGCAATATATGGATATAAAAGAATATTCCTCATCACTCGAGTCTGGTTCCTCAAGTTGAAATTTTCTAACATAAATGTGAGGTAAACATTCAAAATAGAGATGTTTTTGATATTCCATTTGAATGGCCTTAACTGTATTACCAACTTTAGATGGTAACAAAATTTTTTTATGGAAATGCTACCTGCCTTCTTACTTTTAATTAGAGCCATTACTACGTAAAATGAAAACAAACCAAACTAAATCAATTACTTTTATTTTAGAAACAAAACTAAATCAGTTTACTTTTATTTCAGAAACAAAAGTAAATCAGTTGCTTTTATTTTAGAAATAAAATTAAGTTAGTTGCTTTTATTTTAGCAACAAAACTAAATTAGTTGATTTTATTTCATCCAGATATTCTTAAATTTATGTAATAGCTAAAAACACAATAATGAAGTTATGTGGTCAAAACTGGAACATGTAGTGTTCCACTTTTGGCCACCTACATGGCCAAAACTGGCACATATAGTAAATTTAATGTACCAGTTTTGGCCACCATCCATTTAATCTTAAAAATAATTACTTTTGATATGAAATCGGAATAAAAAGAAAGCTTACCTCATAAACCTAAAGGGTAATCAGTTTTATATTAATCATTTAATTCTGAGAGCTTTATGATGAAGAACTGCAAATACTTGTTCCTTAACAGTTGTGAGTATACAATACATGATCATGCATTTAATTTTTTTACAAGTCACATGTTTAAGAAAATGAACCAATCAGATTTAAAATAGTAAAATAAGGATTGCTTAAAGTGTTGGAATGCTTATTATTGGCTAATTTGAAATTACTGGTTAATTATTAGAAAAACAGATCCAATGTGGCCATAACTGGTGCAGTGGCCAAAACTGGAGCATCTACCTATAAGTTATGAAACAAAACTAATGTTGAAAAAATGAATAAAAGAAGTTGTTATGTGTTAACAACAAAACTATTTCAATTGCGTTTTCGGAATTTTCCGTCATAAGAGAAAAGTTCCAAGAACAGCTTACTCCTTCTTCCGATTGAAGGCAGAGCGGCTCCGCGAAGTTTCTGGTAGTCACAAGATGGCCGCCGCTCCTCTGACAGTTACTTCACTCGCGCCTGTAGGGAGGGATAGGAATGCCCACTCCTTCTTATTCATACCTCCATGATTTGTGGTGCTGCCATCTAGTCGTGGGACTGAAGGTAGTTGTTGCGTGTTCTGCGTCCGTTAGTCACCACTTTGGTAGGCACTTGCTTTTGACCTTGGAACCTTTGGGTCCAGAGTAGCGTATCTTAACCAAAAGGAATTTCCATTGCTCGGGGGTAGATACTCACTTCTATACATCACTGAATAAGATGGCACAGCACAGTACACTACAAGAGCCTCAAAGGTGTCATCGATACGGATTTTCTCGGATTTCCCCGATGCGAAGGCATGTAAAATGTCATTATTGGAAGGTGATTTTTTATAACTTTAAGTTATTTAGAGAAAAAATAAATAATAACACATTTTCATTCTTAAGAACTTCATTATTCATGTATAGAAATTCCGTACATTTTCATGAATAAATGGAACTATAAATGTGTCGGAAAGTTCCGCGTTGTTGATCAAGGAGATGTATTCTCTCAAGAACGTTCTTAAAGAAGGCAGCAAAAATCACTAACATTCGCCAATCCTGTTATCGTAATTTAATAACGTTTCAAGAAACTCATACAAGAAGTTTCATAACTAATAAAAAAGTTTGTAAAATATTAATATGTGTTAGAATTTCGAGACTTATTTTTATAATTCCGAATAAAATGTTTTGGAAAATCTTTCGAGAAAAAAATCATGTTTAAAATTTTACTATCTATTAGCTGAATTTTCAATTATGCGTGGTGATTACAGTCTCAGTCAGTTCGAATAAGCGAGGTTCTACTGTATATATTTAATTTTCAAAAACACTTCTGATGTTGTGATTTAACTATCTTAAGACATCTCACCTTAAGAAAACATTACTGAAACGCCGCTTTTGCTAAAACTGCCAAACGGGGCGATAAAAGGGTAAGTTTGTTACCGCCTTGGCGATATTTCTTGAACTTTGAACTTATCTTCGGGGTTGAAGGCGCGCGGAGACAGTGTTTTCTCGAGCGAGGCGGTCGCCATGCCAGCGTCTCTTTTTTAGGATCTCGGTATTGTCCTACCGCCAGGAGAAAAACCTTGAGCAAGGTTGCCTCAAATAATCGAGTCGAAGAAAAGAGAGATACGAATATAAAATCAACAGTAATATTTGCCAAACTAAGCGCACTTTCTTTAGGCGAGGAATTCGTTTTCGACCGAAGTACAAAACGAAATAAAACTTACGCCGGTTCTATCTACGCCAAATGCCGTCAAGCCCTTTACTTCATCCCCAAAATGATGCGGAATATCCCGTTTCCATAACGACAGCCACCGGCATGTCTGGTGGCTAGGGTTTTTCTGGTATCTAGGGTAGGACAGTAGTTGCCTGTTGGTGAGATGGTTCTTTACTTGTTTCTTTTACTAGTTTGTGACAAATTCAGTGACGGCGAGTTGGGAGGGGGGACAGTTTCCCCCTACTTTTTCAGGGAAAAATTAAATTTTTATCTCATTTTAGCTGCCTAAAACTAGGAATTACAAAAAAGCAATAGTGTCCAGGAAGATAAGCTAATTTTTACTTTCTCGTATCCGAAGTACACAAAGAGAAAGTATTGTAATCGTCAAAAAATTCGAACTCGAGATTTTGACGAATCTCCACGTTTTAGACCTCCCTAAGTCCGAAAAACACAATTTTGAAATTATGTCTGTCTGTGTGTCTGTGAACACGATAACTCAAAAACTATTAGAGCTATGGGGACAAAATTTCGTATGCAATCTTTACACATAATTTGTAGGTTTCTATCAAATTTTGGACAAAATCCGACTACAGGGAGTCTGTCTGCCCGCATTCATGTGAACTCTATAACTCAAACACTTAAATAGCTAGATGAATAAAATTTGGTACACATTTCTTTCGTCAGAAATGTAGGTCCGTAGCAAATTTTGAGCAAAATCTGTCAAAGGGTTGACTGTCTGTCGGACTGTATAATTGCTTACTGATAAAAACTATATCTCCTAAACCCTTTAGCTTAGATAAATAAAAATTGGTGAAACGGTTGCTAACATTAATTTTAGATTTGTACCCAAATTTCTTTTCAATCGGTTAAAAAAGTGCTTTCAAATTGCATATTCAATTTTTTTTTTACTTGCGTACTTTGAACAAAATCTCTGCGCATGCGCAAGCTATTCAGCGATAGCGAACGACGTCATTTTCTCCTGTTTACTTTTCACTCGCGCACGCCCTCGCATTAGCGGGAGCTTGCTAGATTGCGATAGAAAATAAATATGGCTGAAGTTTTAATATACACGCATCTCTCTGAATTTGATTCTTCACCTAAATATTTTACAATCACTATAATCTACAATGAAAATCCTTCTGATAGTCATTGCATTCTGGATTACAGTAAGTTGGAATTTTTTATCCACGCAGGGGAAGGGGAAATGACAAATTTTTGAGAAGTATACAAGAAAATTTAGGGGAGGCCACTCCCACTGGTTTAACTAAATTTTTAAATTTTGTTGTCTACCCTATGCACGCGGGATGCTTATAAATTTTTTTGCTCCCTCACTTTTCCCACCCAATCACCGCCACTGGACAAATTTAATCTAATAACTATTTAATCTGATTTTTTAATGCATTGGATGTAGGTAGAATGTTTGTGCGCATCACTTAGTCAAGAATTTATTAAACATCTAGTTTTAAACTCAATCCTGTTTATTGAGTAGCTCTGCAGTTTATTAGGCTTTCTCTTTTTAATGTAACTATACGATCACGACTATGGTGATGACGTTAGTGAAATTTATCTAATGTTTAGGCATCACCGCTTCAGTTGTTGTAGTTGTTTCTTATTCCACTTGTTCTAGTCCTCAGCTAGACCAAGTCCAAGAGTCCGCTCGCCCACACTATAGGCGAACGACTCATGGTAAAGGAGGAGAGTGCAGCTTCTGTTGCCACTAGACGTTGGACGCCCAAGGGAAGAAGTCTGACTTTGTCCATTGCCTTTATGCTTTAGATGGGTATAATGGAATGGCCTTCACGCCTTGGGTGACCCTGCCAGGAGAAAAAACTCCAGACGTACATCGCCCATTCCACCCAGGGCCACCACCCCCGCCACGATGAGGCAGCATAATAGGACTTGAGAGGGTCCGCTTCAGTACTTACCACTGCTTCCGCCACTTGTTCTGTTCGTATCATAAGGGTTGCAAGTTCTGCCATACAGTTTGTTTGATGCTTCCAAGTTCGCTGCAAATTCGGGAGCGTTGCTTGTGGAGATCGCAATAGCCCCTGCCTTCTTCAGAGACGCGACGCTAGCGGCATCTTCAGGGGCTATTTCATTTTGAAAAAGTTTAGAGCCTGATGTACAGGGGAGACCTGTTAGAAAACAACATGTAATTAAAAAGTGTACAAATCTAAGAATAAATTTTGAACAGGTTAAGCTACAGGGGTAAAGAAGAAGAACAGTGACTTAATTAATAAATTAATTAAATAAGTAATTATCAGATACTGCAAATATGTTTTGAATCACTACGACTACATAGATGATGAAGGGGGGGAAATCTATTCTAGTCATGAAGTAAGTAACTGTGAATAAATTTTGAACAGCCAAGGCTGCGCGGATGATGAAGAACAATAAATTGCTTCATCAATTAAGTAATTTTCACACTATAAAAAAAGGCCCCAAAACTTGCATTTCCTAAAGGCCCCTACAGGTATTTGTCTCTTAAGCTTACCTAAGCCCTTAACATTATTGATGAAAACTTCTTTCAATAGACGGATGGTTGAAGAGGGTGGGGTGGATATCACAATAGGGAGTACGCGAAAATATAAAGACTAATCAAGGGGTACGCGAGGGGAAAAAAGATTGGGAACCCCTGTTCTAGAGGCTGCTACCAACCTTTCACACGAAATACGCATTTGATTGTAAAGGGTATTCCTAGAAGTGGTTTTGTCTCTGCCAATTGTTCCTTGCTGTAGTTTCCAGAAGCAACAAAGGAATCCACTTGCTTTGCTTCTTTCAAAGCTTCCTCAAAGCAGCGTTCTGCCGTCCCGTTGATGTAGGGTTCGACTTCTAGAATCCTGTCAATGTAAGCTTCGACTACTTCTTCACTCTTTACCTGGAAGATGAATGTTTGCATTTTATTGTAAAACGGCTCACAGGCTGTCATTAGATTGTGCCATGATTGCTGTATAGTAAAATCTTTAAAAAATTAATTAGTGTCCATACTAAGCGTTTTAAAATGTGTTCAAAACTTATTAGAAATTCGATAAAAAAATGTCTACTTGTTTAAAAGATTTGAACATTTGTGTATATTCAGCTATAGGTAGGGTTGCCATGCATCCCGTATATACGGGACTCTCACCATATTTCGCTACTGGGTATAATGGAATGGCCTTCACGCCTTGGGTAACCCTGCCAGGAGAAAAAACTCCAGACGTATATCGCCCATTCCACCCAGGGCCGCCACCCCCGACACGATGAGGCAACATAATAGGACTTGAGGGGGCGTATTACTATTTGTCCCGTTTTCGGATGACTCTGAATCAAGTCCTGAATGGGAAGAAATAGAACGTACTATTGCAGATTTGCAAATAAGAAACATCGCTGTTGGCAACACTGAGATTCTATTCAACCAGTCTGCATATCTAAAAGATTATTTGGAGTAAAATAATACCAAGAAAAATGCGAAGCAACTGGGAAATTGAATATAGAAGAGAAGTGGTTGAAGATTTTTGCAGATAGCTCAAAGTATAAGGTGTGCCAAATGAAAAGGAGACTACAGTTATATGTAAAGAAATTTTAATAACAATATTCTAATTACAGTTCATGTTTAACAGCACAACTATAAATAATCGCCCTTGACATTTATACTCTGATCCCAGCGCGTAGGAAGGGAGTGGACTTCAGTGTAGAAACTCCTGTGTTTCTGTCAGATCCAGTTCCCATCTCGCCGTCTTCTGATTCTCTGACAGATACTTGGGCACCCACTGTGCACAAACCTTGCCATAGCCAAGCTTTTTATGGATTACGTGATGCACAGTTTCTTTGGTTATCGACAGTTCAACAGCAATTTCACGTGTGGTGATCCGACGATTCTGCCGTAAGAGCTCATCCACAGCCCAAATTGTGGCATTGTTGATCACAACGTGCGCCTGCCCTTGGCGGCGCACGTTGGCGTGGCAAGACCTTGATGTTTACGCGTCCCGCCTCATAACGCTAACACCACCGGAATATGGTGCACCGTGCGAGACACTGTTCTCCGTACACCTCTTTCATCCTACGATAAATTTGTGAAGCATGCTCCCCTTCTGCGCGAAGAAATTGGATAACTGTTCTTTGTGCTGATCTGGAGGAATCCATCACGCAACGAACTGCGAAAACAACTCTCTAGAAATGAGGATATTGATGCGAGACCATTAACTACGCAGGTGGAACTGGGAATACCCCCAAGCCATCTATCGGCTAGCACATTAAGTCACTGGGATTTGATATAACGCCGATACAGCTAAGGTCTCCTTTTCATTTGAGCACACCTTATATATTCATAAGAAGTCATGTATAACACAGCTATGCGAATATGCATTTGCCATTCCAGCCCACAATGCAAATGTGTACAGAATATTTTCCCTAATGTTAATTCAACGGTGTGACAAAAGAAACAGGTTGTCAATGGAGACAGCAGAAGCAATTTTGACTTGTTATTATAATAATGTGAAAGAAGAAAATGATATAATTAACAAAGTAAAATCACCTTTAAAATTTGTCTGGGCTAAAGAGAATAACCTTGCATCTTTTTGTATTATTCTACGAATTCATTTTATTAGATTGCTTAGGTTTTATTTATAAGAGTAAAATAAATTATTACGTGACCAATTTCTTCATGTTTTATTTATTTAGCATTTAAACTTCCCGTATCAAAGCTTGGAAAATATGACAACCCTATCTATAGCAGAGGCTCCACTCATGTGGAACTAGTACCCCTGGAGTACTCCCACCACAGGTATACCAGTAAGGAGTGCTCAGAAATGGAAAGACTAATTAAGGTGCATGGGAAGAAATAAAGGCTGGAAACAAATGATATGCAGAATAAATAATGAAAAACAAAATAGACATCTATTTACACAATTAATCATTTTGGTTATTTACAATTATATTCATCCAAAGGATAAACAAATATTTTTAAAAATCAATACTTGCTTTATTTATTCATTTTCGATATCCACAAATATATTTGTTCAAAAAATAAATATTTTAAAAAGTAGCTATTCACTTATATTGTTGAATTTTCTTTATCCACATATTTATTTATTTATTCATTTTCGATATCCGCAAATATATTTATCCAAAAATATATATATTTTAAAAAGTATATATTCACTTACATTGCTGAATTTTCTTTATCTACATATTTATATATTTATTCCTAGAATAAATATTGCAAATAAACCAAACCTTATTTTTACTTATTCGTTTTCGCAAACTCCAAATGTGTTCATCTGAATAACAAATAATGAAAAGAATGGACATTTACTTATAATACTTTTATTTTTATTTTCTAAGAATATATTCATAAGTAAAATAAATTTTTAAATAAATGAAAAATTACTTATATTGTTTAACTTTCTTTACCTGTAAATTTATGTATTCATTCACAGAATCAATATCGAAAATAAAACCAAATTTATTTGTAGTTATTCATTTCTGTTGCTTACAAAAGTTTTCATTTATAAAATAAATATTTAAAATCTAAAATCGGCATTTATAAATATTTTTACTTCGATTTCTACAATTATATTCTTTCGTAAAATAAGTACTGAAAAATAAATAAACACCTGAGTTTATGAAATTCATGAATTTCTTTATCTAAAAATGTATTCATTTATCCAAGCAATAAGTGTACGTTTTCATTATCTGCACATGTATTCATCTGTACATGTTAATGAATTCATCTGTACATTCGTTATCTGTGCATGTTTTCATCCGTATTATAAAATATTAAAAATCAAAAACAACATTTTAATAACATTTTTTTGTTTTCTTTGAATATATTCATCCATAAGATAATTAAATAAAAAAAATAAAATGACTCTTCTTTATATTGTTGAATTTTCTTCATCAATCAATTCAATTATTCATCTTTAAAATAAGTATTGAGAATAAAACCAAAACTTATTAATCATTATTTACATCTGTTATCAGATAAATGCATAGATATTTATAATAAATATTGAAAAAAAAATCGATATTTGTTTTTATTTAAAATATTTTTAAATTTGTTGTCTATAAATGTATTCACACGTAGAATAAATAAACATTGAAAATTGATTGAATAATTTTTTACATTATTTCATCCTCGTTACCTGCAAATATATTTATTCACAGAAAAAAAATATTAAAAAAATAAGAGTTGAAGTCTGATGAATACATAATTTTCTGCCGAGAATTATTTCATATTATCTATAATTATTCATCTTTTTTCTCAATGTAAAAAAAATCGTCACATGATCTAAAGTTATTTTCTGCATTATAATAACATGGACTTTAAACATTTTCTATTCGCTACCCTTTTCCGGGTGAAAGATTTTTTGCAACTTCATTCTCGTGACAAAAATTTTGCGCGCCCCCAAATTTGGGAAACAAGAAAGAAATTAAGCAAGAATTAATAACACTTAAAATATAATAAAATTAAAAATAATTACTTAGCAAATTTAAATGAAATGTTTTCAAGTCAAAACGAACTTTAATTCCAAGAGGTGAAAAATCTGAAAAAAGGAGATGTGAGATTCTTCTTGACCCCCAATAATTTTGGTCGGGGACCCACAGTTGTAAAAAAATAAATAAGAACTGAGCCTAGGAAAGCTATCAGCTCAGAAATATTATATCTTAACCATAATTAAAAAAATAATAAACAATCCTACCTTGCCTTCACGAATTTCTTCTGCTAGTTTGGTTGCAGATTTCAACAACAGACGATTTTTAACAGGTGGCACAATTTTTCCTTTTCTTCCATGCAAAATGAACAATGTAGAAAACACAATGAAGTTCAGAACACTTGAAAAGGCGTGCAGTATCCAATACACAATGAATGTCGATTCCATGATGAAGATTCTTGGAGTCAGTTCAAAAACTCAGTAAAGCATCCTATCAATAGAACATATAACCTCCCTTTGAGAACAAGAATTTCACTCTGTTTTCATAGATAAATACCAGATTGTGAAAGTTCATCTAAAAGATCTTATCAATTCATTGTAATTTATTCTATTTCTATTGAAGAATTCCTGTTTGACCTATTCCTAATCCTATTTAACGAAACTTATCACCCTACAGAATGACGCAATGACGAAGTTATAGATAATTAGTAGAATGCAGATTGAAAACGAAAAATTGTACAAGAAGAAAGATAACAAAATGTGCAAAATGAAGAACCACGAAAAGAAAAAAAAGTAAAATAGCGTTGAAAAACAATTTAACATTAACTTAATAGTCACCAAGCAAACTTTTATGAAGTTATCTCTCGATATAATTGCCAGAATTGCTGATACGGAAGTGTTCCCACTGGGTTGAAATGAAATCCAAGCCATATGGGATCAAATGTCCATTTTAAATCAGAGCAGTCGGTTTCTCACTAAGAAATTCCCATTAGTTGTTAGGTTACCAGAGTACCACGATACGATACTAAAACTCCTGTAAAATGTTTATCTTACCGACTTTATCCATGGAGATGATTATTATCACAAGAAAGTATTCTATTGTCTGAGCTTCTTTTCCGCATCATCGTTGTAATGCAGGAGTTTATGTTAAAAGGAAGGAAATTGATAAAAGGAAAGATGTAACAATATTCAAATAATTAGATGGCATGCAGGTGGAATTTTTCGAGTTATAAAATTTTCCTTTTATTACATTATAGAATTTAATTTCGCTTAAAATCAGTGAAGCTCGATCTTTCAGGCTCTGAAACCGAGTCTCCCCTGTAACTTTCACCGTCCCCCCATGATAAATTTTTCAAACGCAGCACCGCCTTTAATGAATTTTGGAATTTTAAATCGTATATAGGGGAAACTTCA
>BGPR01004467.1:45140-62629 GCA_013235015.1 Araneus ventricosus | reverse complement strand
CCAGGATGATTTTCTCAAGTTATGAGACATTTATTAGGCTGTTAGTGCACTTCCTGCTTGCATACTGTCATCTTCAGTTCAGTAATCCTTCAGATGGTACATTAGAAGGATTAAATTTTATCGATGGAAGGATTTGCCATTCTAATTTAGACAACCATTGCATTTCTAACTCAGTACCGCCTTTAATGAATTTTGGAATTTTAAATCGTATATAGGGGAAACTTCAGATCCCTTATCCAGGATGATTTTCTCAAATTATGAGACATTTATTAGGCTGTTAGTGTACTTCCTGCTTGCATTCAGTCAGATGGTACATTAGAAGGATTAAATTTGGTCGATGAAAGGATTTGCCATTCTAATCTAGATAACCATTGTATTTCAAACTCAATACCGCCTTTAATGAATTTTGTAATTTCGATCATACTTTGGGAAAGTTGGGATCCTTAACCCATTCGGATACTTGTTTCACGAGGATTTCCCATATTATGAGACAATTAATAGGCTCTTAGAGTTACACCCTGTTACATTCGGTCTCAGGGTACATTAAAGGGATCAGATTCGATGAATGGAGGCTTTTTCCTTCCAATATAGACAGCATTGCATTTGGAACTTACAAGGGGAGGTCACGACTTGGGAAATTCATTTCGAGATGAGACTTGGTATGTTGGGTGTTCATCCATTTGAATACCAAAGCGCAGTAACCAGCCAATTCGGAGAAAATGGCCCTCAAACTTTTGGCACTGCTTATGTACCAGTAAAGTTTCGCAGTACAGACAGTATATTAGATCGTGTGCCAGTAAACCCCAAACCTAGCCAGTAAAGTGTGTCGTTGATCAGCAACAAATTTCATTTGAATTTCCTTACGTTGACACTGATGACAGTCTGGACCCAGAGGACCTCGATAATGAAGAATGCATCATTTGCAGTGAGCTAAGAAACACGGAATTAGATTCTCTTATATTTTATGTTCAAGCTTTGAACCCATTCCACCTGTACTGGCTGGGACAAAATCCAAGCCCATGGCGATGTGATTTTTGTAATTGATTTCATTTCTTTAGGCTTGAATTTAAAATTTCGATTGATAATATTTCATTGGTTTTGTGCTGTTACTTTAGTCCACTTATATTTGTTTTCTGTTATGTGCAATTTTTTATGATCAAGATGTGATCTCAACAGTTTTAAATAGTTTTTTGATAGCATATGGATGTTGAATTAAATTATTATTTTAGTTCGTCATCTTACCGGGTAAGATGACGAAAATGACTTTTTTTCTAAAATAAAATTTTGGGGTCTCAAATTTGAAAATAAAAGTTTAAAAAATATCGCTTTAAAATAAAGAGTTCAAGAAGATTTTGCAGAAACAATAATCCTCCTGCTGCAAATATTGAGGTCAGGAAAAATCCCTCAAGTTTAAGGTCACCATCTTACCCGACTCCCCCCCCCCATACATGGGCATTCAGGATATTCTACTATCGTAAAATTCCATTTTACTTTTCGAAGATTCAATTTCAAAAATGTCAATTTGTGAAAACCCTCACATGATTTAGCTTCTCTTAGAGTTCAACCGGAATTCACCTAGCTGCAATGTTAATATCTTCCTGAATCCTAACGGTATTCAAATTGGAATTTTAATAAAATTTGCCCTATATATCTGGCTTTGACATTATGAAAGAAAAATTATGCCACTTTTCGCAGATGCGCAGCAAAAAATTATTTACTACAAATACTCATATTTCTTCTAATATTCAAATTAATACTTCAAATTTTAATGCAATACTTCTATAATATATTGTCAAATATTCTATAAGTTTCTTATAATTTGACTGAAAACGGATGTTAAAAGCAAAAAACATGCTAGAAAAATTGGGAATTTTAAAGAAAAACCTTTATATCTACCCAAATATTCTTGCTGTTTTTATGAAAATGCATACAAACAATGCGCACGTCAAACAGAACCATTGATGAAGTTCTTAATCTTTATCAGCCTTCTGTGAAACGGGGCGAGTCCTAATCATTTTCTTCTTCATCAATTTCTGGTCGGTCCCCTAAAAGCCCGCGTGACCGAATCTTCCCTGTAAATTGTGAGTTTAAGCTTCTTTTTTACATGGTAGAATTTAAAAGAAAATCCATCCAGACTTTAGGGAGACATTCGAAAACATGTGTAAATACTAAAGTGTTCACATTATTCCCACCTAATTACCTATTACACCCACCTAAATATAATAAACTTTCTAACCAATAACTTAATACAGTTTTCATCTAAATATAAAGCAAGTAAGTCGCATTTATTCGATATTTATTCATAGCTTTTCTTTCGGGGAATTGCCGTGTAAATATACAGTTCAAGTTTAGACAATGCATGTTTCATCTTTGCCGATCATTTGTGTCAAACTGAAGCTCGAATTTTCAGAACTTAAAGCAGCAACCATGCGAAAAAAGGAATAAATTATTTGCATTACAAACTTTTACGTTATGTTTTGTGTCATTTTACGTAATTTCATTTTTTACAGACACTAAATTATTAAATGCATAAAAAAATACTTTCAAAAATACCCTTTTATTAAACTTACAAGTTAAAATGTAGAAAATGTTTTTTTATCAAAAATATGGAGGTGAAAACAAAACTACAAAAAGTGAGGTGCTGTAAGCAAACTGGAATTTCAATCATATTTACTAGTAATTCTGTCAACACTAAACCTCGTGAAACCCCATCCAAAAAAATCTAAGATGTTTACTTCATCGCAGTCTTTGAAGGTTTATCCAATGATGCCATTCATTTTGATGACATTATTGTTTCCAGGGACTCCAGACATCATAATTTATCTCTAGATGAGATACCTTCTTTGCTTCCATATATACACTATCTTACAAAGCTTTATTTACAATTTTAGCCAATTAATGTACAATATTGCACATCTATATTGTGTATAAATTTTGCTTCCTGTATTTACAAAACGAATACATTAACTTATTAATAAAGTTATATATGCACTGGAACAATGTTGTAGAAAATTTAACGCTCATGAGTGGAGGTAGTCTTTAAACTTTTATAACATGAACTGTTTGGCTTGAGTTGTTGAAAAAACATACTTTCAAGAAAATAGAAAAACAAGATCAGATGGAACTAAACAGGAAAAAGTAGCTGTCTTCATGGAATTATGATTATTAATTATAGTCTTACTCTCTAATTTCATGCGATTTATTTACACAAATATTTGATTTTATTAGTATTAACAAAATTACAACTAAATGTCTCCTTTAATCAGCATTAATAAGATTGCAGTTAAATGTCAGCTTTTATCAGTATTAACAAAATTACAACTAAATGTCTCGCCGTTACCAAAAGTATTCAAATGATTTAATAGTGCTAAACTCGCTAAAACATTGAATTCTTTAAAACGTCTACCATCTTGGAACGGGTTCAAAAAGTAATAATTCTTATATACAAGTCGTGTTTTATGACCTCAAGGAATCTTCATCCCAAATTCGAAGAAACTGGTAAAAATTTGGTCGTGATTACGTAACAAACAAACTTATAGACAGACGAAATGCTGACAGGCGAGTTGAAACAATTAAATGTTTTAATTGTATTCAATGTTTAGGAATGTTCTTTTCTGTGATAATTAGTGTGGCTCAAATCCTTTATATTATTGTTTTCAGTATCTCACACTTTTACAATTTTATTTTTGCGTCATCTTTAATAATATAAAAAATCGAAGAATTGGAGTCATGGATCTTCCTCGAGGGAACCACTGAAATTGCCTAAAATAAAAAAAATTCAAAGAGGCCAATCTTGTTCGCAGAAGAGTGGAAATATTTTGTTTAAAATATGAATGCGTCAACAATATTTTACTAACTGCATAGAAATTTAGAAGTCGTTTTGTTTAAAATGTTGGTGTGTCAAGAATATATTACTAAATATGACTAATAGGATCGGGGGACTACATAAAAATTTAGACTTCGTACTTTTTTTAGCAGTACAGTTATTGACTCAAACAATATAAAATAAAATTCTTTAAAATAGTTACAGCATTCTTCTAATTGGAAGTTAATACCTATGTCTAACGGTTTAGAAAATGGCTGCTGGGCCACGATTAGAGTGAAGATATTAAGCCGCCTGGATCGCAAGTTCCTTGTTTTAGAAGCGAGGACGGTAGATTCTTTTTTCTTCTTTTGTATTGGTATGATTTAACGAAGATCGGTATGATTAAAATAAAATGCTAAAAAATTACGAAGTCTAAATTTTTATACAGTCCCGATCCCAATAGTCATATTTAGAAAAATATTCCTGACACACTAACATTTTTAACAAAAGAAAAATTACACTCTTCTGGGGCGAGTTATGAATCTTTCCGGGCCGAGTTATGAAGCTCTCAATCTTATAAATTTAAACCAATCAGCTGCCGCGTAAGCAAGTGCTGCACATTCATTGGATTATCTTCCTCTAGACGGCAATTGGAATGGTCTAAAATCGTCTAAAATAACGATATTCAACACTTCATGACTCGCTCAATTTTAGTCGCAGTAGAGTTGAACTATTTTTTATTAAAAATATTAGTGCATGAAGAATATTTTACTAAATATGACTAATAAGACCGAGGGAATTATTAGAGCGTAAAGAATATTTTACTAAATGTGACTAATAAGACCGAGGGAATTATTAGAGCGTAAAGAATATTTTACTAAATGTGACTAATAGGACCGAGAGAATTATTAGTGCTTGAAGAATATTTTACTAAATATGACTAATAGGACCGAGGGAATTATTAGAGCGTGAAGAATATTTTACTAAATATGACTAATGGGACCGAAGGAATGTATAAAATTTAGACTTTGTAATTCTTTCAGCAGCACATTTATTGATTCAAAGAACATAAAATATACTTATTTAGGATACTTTAAGCAATATTCCATTGGATGCACATGCACAATATCTCTAACGGTTGGAAATCAGCTATTAAACGGATAAATGGTTACCTATTGCGCCATGATTAAAGTATAAACCCTTTATAATAAACCTTATTTAACTTCTTCCTTACATGCGAAACAGGTGAAGTATTAGAAGATATTTTCCTCTACATAATGCCAGTACAACAGTTAAGTGTACACTACGATATCACAAATTCTCTCCCCTCACATGCTTAATTTGTATGGCATCTAATCATTCTATAGATAATTTGATTCCTCTTCAGTTACTCCTGACTCTATCTCCAGCAATCACTTTACAGATAGCAGGTTCATTGAAACGGAAAAAGATAACCGCACAAGCATTGAAAAAAATAGAGAAATGTTATCATCAAATAGATTGGAAAAGAACTTTCCTCTTTCCTTATGAAAATAATCGTTTAAAAAATTGAGATTTTATCTAGTACGTAATCTAACTGTTAAATAAACTAACTTTTAAACAATTGCGCATACATCATTCTGCTTATTTAAATTCACCAAATCCATTTCTATAGATTCCTCCTAAACAAATTTTAAATGCATTTTACGTTTCAC
Organism: Araneus ventricosus; assembly: GCA_013235015.1. Lineage (NCBI taxonomy): Eukaryota > Metazoa > Arthropoda > Arachnida > Araneae > Araneidae > Araneus > Araneus ventricosus. The sequence goes on along the minus strand of BGPR01004467.1, from coordinate 57,130 downwards.
ATACCTTCCGCTAGCACGTGTGTAACATCAAGACTTCAGCTAGCACGTGTGTAACATCTAGACTTCAGCTGGCACGTGTTCATCACGCCACGTCTAATCTTCGACGTCTGATCACTTCCATTTTTATAGCTCTGATCCGTCTTTTGCAGTATTTCTCCATCCGGGAATTTTCTGTTGACGCCTACAGATAATGGTATTGATATGAATTGTACTTAAACAGAGCGCAGCTATTAAGACTAATGATATCACGAATCAACGTAGGACGCAATTTCCTGTTTTATTTACTTATTAAATAAACTAGGGAGCTCTGCCACCTGCTCACTAACTAACACTCGACAGCCCCATTCCCGAAGGATAGCATAGCAAACCCTAACCTAAAAAAATTATTTATGTTTCAGCTTAATAGATTTATTGCCAAGAACGCCATAATAGCGCCAAGAATTAAAAAGCTCTCCAAAAGGAAAAAAAATTCAAGATTAAAAATACATTATTCTCATTTTTTTGTGTATTTCTAGTCAAAATAAATTCAGTTTAGATTTCACTCACTCTTTTTCGAAAAATGATATTCCAAATAATTTAGGTTTCTGCCATTTTTAGAGAACAAATTATTTTTCGTAAAGCTACTAGCCATTTTATTTATTTTTATTTCTGAATCTCTTTTCCTCCTAACTTCGATTTTAAGCACATAAAAGCACTTCAATAAAAAGCACATATCTAGCATACATCAGTGTCAATTTCTTAATTTGCTTCTTCTTTGAAATTTGAGTTCTTTCTAAGGTAATAATAACTCGGCAAGAATGTTCGTTTACCATCTTGAGATCAGAGTCTCTTGCAAAATTTCAAATTCTTATTCCACTGGCTAAATAAACCGTTTCGTTAACGCCTATAACAAAAAAATAATAATGTCGAACCTCTGGTCCAAAAGATTGTGGGATGATAGTATTTAGGCTTGATTCCTCAATTTTGTGTTTGTCTGGATTGATTGCATCTTATCATCAAATAGATTGGAAAAGAATGCTCTATGATCTATGCTCAATGATCTGGAATGTTCGCCCTCTCGACTTTTCGCATATTTCCACAGAAGAATCTCTCTTATAACGCTTATGGAAAAATAAATGTTGTCTGCATTTATCAACTTTATGTTATCGATAGGCATAGATATATAAACATGCTCTAATGTTTCCAAAATAACTTTTCGAAGTTTCTCAGTGTTATGTTTTGATTTCGTAATTTCGAAGTTTCTCATCGGTAACTCTGAATACTATTATCGAGAAAAGCGAGTTGTCATGGCATCTTAAAATTCAAAAACTCGTCTTCTCGATGGTGCCAGTTTGTGCCATTTTTCTCAGATTTTCACAGATTTTTTTAAAAGTTATTCTTTTATTTCAGGCTCTATAACTTGCTCACAATTAAATCTATCAAATGTTTTCACTGTATAAAGTAGCAGTGTGCAGGGAAATAAATGCAATCATTAAAAATTTAGGTAACATTTCAATTCGGCGTGCATGCCAATTCGCAAGGTCAAATAATCATTTTATATATGGTAATAGCCGCCTTCGGCAACCAGTTTTTCGCCAGTAAAATTAATAGTCAGTAGCTATACTTGCACAGTGGCAAAATAAATTGTGAAATCGATTAATAATTGTGAATCTGTCGAATTTCTATTTTGCGATGTTTTTTTGGAAATTGAGGATGAGAATCGCTGATAACGCGTCATCATGAGCTTCCATTTGAAATAAAAATCGATGAAATAGGTCTAGTAGTTAGGGATGAAGAGCTTGTTCTTTGGTTTAGCCAGTTATTTCAAATTGCAAAATCGTACCAGTGGTTGTAGTTAGGCGATTCTGTTAAGTATTTTCCCCATACCTAATGTTTTTAAGATTTATCTCGGAAATGGAGGTCTGTCGGGTACAAGCGACTATTGATAACATATCTATGGATCGTAAGCTTTCATCTATATATTAATAAAAGTCATTGTGGATATGTATGTGGCTATGTTCAATATCTCCTATTAAACCACTCAACCGATTTCAATCAAACTTTGCACACTTATCATTCAAGACAAGAGGAAGATACTTGTCCACTTTTCAAAGCGCAAAAGTTAATTAAACAGTCAGTTAATTAAAAATTAATCGAAACCGTTTCTGCGCTGTAAGTTCGGAGCAAATTATCCCCAAAATATTTTTATACCACATTAAAGTTCAAATTTTTCTTTTTCAATTATACCAATTTTTTATCTGTGACATTTTTCCTTCAATTTTTATTAATTTTTCAAAATGTAATAAATAATTGATTACATGCAGACGATTTTGAAATAAAGAAAATTTATAGCTACTCCATTGCTAGGCAACGGTTAGACTTTGAAGTAATTTAACTTTTTTTCTGAAATTTTTGCTTATTTTTATAAATATACTAGCTGATATACCCAGTGTTGCTAGGGATAGAAATATTTTTAAGTCCAAGTACACTTTCAACTTAATAAAAGAGTTTTTCTCAGCAGCGTTTATTGTTGATTTTCATTAATCCAAAGCCGTGCTCTCTGACTCTCTCGACCAGCAGTTTAACACACCTCCTTTTTTCTCCTTAGTTTGAACCATCTGGCAAAATTCTAATAATCCTTCGTACTCCATTTTCCCCTACCCATCATTGCCATGGCGACAACATAAACTCTTTCATATCTTGGATTTTATTGCCATTAACAGGACTACGATTCTCTTCTCTTTAGTTTTTGTTTCACTGACCGGAAAAAACCGCAAAGTGTTCTTTCTTTTTCTCCTTAGGTCCTCTCCCTCCAGTAGGAAGCGCGCTCAATAATTTTGAAGGATTTTATACACTCATTATTAACATTTAAAATCTGTAAAATTAAATAAAAAATCGCTGAAGGAGAATAATTAACATCATTGGATTGTGGTGCAAACATATTGAAAGATGTATATGTATATGCAACGAAATAAAAGCGAAAATAAAAATTCTGCTTTCTGCTAATATTCAAAGAAAACAATATTTTTTATCATAACTTTCACAGTGGTAAAAATACGGGAATGAAGGATTTAATAAAATGATAATTGGTTTGAATTTAATTACAATAATAGAAAGCATTGTTACAAATTTTGTATGGGATAAATTTGAAATGTTTATTAAATTAAGGAAAAGAACGCATGACATTTAAATTGAATAATTAAAAAGATAATTTTCTGCTCTGTGAGATGGTATGTAAATAATCTACGTGGAATATATTTTTCTGAAGTTATTTGCGAAAAACTGAGATAAAGCGCCGAAAATTGGCTTAATTTTTGTTATTTAATTGTATATCTCAGGAAGAAATTTTTTTGAAAGTTGAAAAAAGTACAATTAATCTAGGAACAGACCCCAGAATGGCATGTACAAATTTCATGTCGAAACTATTTACCGTTTAGGAGGAGTTCTTGCGACAGATAGACAGTTAGATCATCTTTTTTCCCTCCCTTTGTCCTCTTCCTACGATAGGAACCGGACTAAGAAACCTTGAAGGCTTAACACACACTCATTAGGATTATGTAAAAATTTGTGAAAATTAAACAAAGCACCGAGGGAATAATTCCCTAACGTCATTGGAACACTGTGCTACGACAACCGGAAGTAAAAAGTTTCCTTTGCTCCTAAAATTAAACGCGGAACATCGCATAGTAATAAAACTAACGTCATTGAATTACTGCAATCGTATAGTAAAAGCAATGTATTCTCAAACATGAAACCGGAAGTAAAAAGTCTACTTTGAAGTGAAATGTCCAAAGAAAACAATATTTTGTTGTATTAAATTTAACACTGGCAAAAGCACGCTAGGAGAGCATTAAATTGGCTCGAAATTAATTCTATAAGAATAAAAAGTATAGTTAGAAATTGCGTTAAAATATATTTTTATACATTAATAAGAATCAGAGAAAACACTTTATCGCAATGGATTTAATATCATTAAAAAGATAATTTTCTGCTCTTTAAGATGATGTAAAAATAACTGTCGTGCAATAAATATTTCAGAAGTTATTGGAAAAATATATCTAAGCATTAGGCTTAACAGCGGCTAATTTTCGCTATTTAATTAAATATCTGAAGAATTTATTAATTATAAAAGTTGAAAATAGCACAGTTGACCTACAAATGTACCGCGGAATCTAATGTGCAAATTTCATGTCGCTACCGTTAACCGTTTAGGAGGAGTTGTTGTGACAGACAGACACATATATTTTCTGTTTTATATTATAGATTTACAGAAATTAAAAGAAATTAGTTCAAAGTCTCACAGTTGCCTAGCAACGACGTATCTGTAAAAATGCTTTATTTCAAAATCGCCTGTAAGTAATTAAATTATTTATTAATTTTTAAAAAATTAATAAATGTTGACGGAAACGTTGCAAGGAAATAAAATTAGTATCATTGAAAAGGTAAAATTTTAAAGTTTAAGATGGTATAAAAAATATTTTTTGTCGAACAATTTTCTCCGAAGTAACTGTGAAAAAACGGTTTCGGTTAATTTCTAATTAACTGACTGTTTAATTAACTTTTGGACTTCGAAAAGTTTTTCCCCTTGTCTTAAATAATAAGTGTCTAAAATTTGATTGAAATCAGACCATTGGTTTAGGAGGAGATATGGAACATAGCCGCATACATAGCCACAATGACTTTTATTTATATGATTTTAAATAAGAAGAGAAAGATCACCGTCAACTTTTAAAAGCCCCAAAGCTAATTATAATTTCAGTTAATTGGAAATTAAGATAGATTTTGGCATTTTCCGAGATATTTTTCGAAAATATGTATTATCTCACAAACACTATTTTTACACTATATTAAAAGTTTAAAGATCGTCTGGTTCAATTGATATTCTCATTTTAATTAAAAACCGTTCCAGAAGATAAAAGAATTTTGGGTATTAGATTTTTCTGCACAAAAGTAGTTTTTACATCAAAAATATTAGGCATGAAAGTATTTTAATCCCGAGCAACGGCGGCCATAACAGTTAGCATGAAGTAAATATTGACGAAATAGATCTAGTGATTTGAGAGGGGGGATTAGTTCTTTGATTTTTCCAATTATTTTAAACTATTAGATTCAGGGCCGGACGAACACTCTGTTAAAAAAATCTAGACGCGCAAAATTGTGAAAACAAAATGAGAAAAAATATCGCAACGAAGTTTCTGAATTAATTAGAAAAGTTTCTGAAAAAATTCTAAGAAACAATACAACAATCTAATTTTATGTACTAATGAGCACAAAACTTTCAAGGCACTACTTCAGTAATCTATATATAAAAAAAGGAAATGTCTGTGTGAATTTTGCTGCAAACTTGAGCATTGCTCTAAGAATTTTACTAACTTTTCCAATAAGTGTTGCATCCGGGGAACGTAGTTTTTACGAACTAAAATAATCGAGAACTGTTTGTGAACAACATCTCAAACAAGATTGTCAGACCTAACTATATTAGGAATTAAGTATGAATTGTATGGAATAAGATGCTTCTGAATTAATTAGAGAATTCTCTGAACTAAAAAGTTCGTAAAAAAATTCGTCTGAATTATACTCCTGTAAACTATTTTTTTAAAAGAAGTATTTTAAGTGAAAAATTATTATAAATATTTTTGTCAATTACTGAGTTACACTGTTGTTTATTGGACCTTCTCTAAAAAATGTAAAAAAAAACCATATATCTTTTTTCAGAATGATTACTTGTAGCTCCATAGGGGTGCAATTTTTTTACTTTTGCACGGAACGGTTCAATGGCTAAATCCGACCCTGATTAGATCGTTTCATTCATTTTCTTCATTCAGTATAATGAATGAAATAGAGTATAGAAAAAATATAGTAGTATTCTGTAATAGAATAATATTTTGACGATGACAGTAATTGCTCAATTCGAAAGTGAAAATGCAGTCAATCCGATCATGTGTTTCCGCTTTCGTTCATTGTCCTTCAAAACCTGACGCAAAGGGTAAAAAAAGATGACACTAATTTATTTTTTATTTCGAACCTGGTGCGACTATATTTCACTAAAGAGGTTATAGATGATAAAGCAGGAAAGTTATTACTGCACAAATTTTCCTGCTGTGAATAACTGAGATTAAATGATTTTCAGTGAATGAATGATTGAGATGATGACTAAATTGACTTTAGAATATATATGCCTACTAAACTTATTTAAGTGAGAGTTTGAAAAAAAGATAAGCTTCTGTGACAGAACATAATAAGAAGCATTCAACTCCACGAAGTAAGATTCAGTCATGTTTATTTTCCAAAAGTTGCTTATTCATAATGGAAAACTATTTCCGGACTCTAACTGAAATTAAAACTGCTGTATCCAGTGATGACGTGAATGCTTCTAAAATTTTAACTGCTTCATTGAATCATGTGAATAGTTTCGAAAAAAGCGAAACGATTTGGAATTATCAGCGAAATGCTTACGAAAAGCCAGGTGATATTAATTTAATTTGTCTGGCTTGCAAATCGTCTGCAGAAAAAGTTCTCGAATACTTATTTACATCAGAGAATTGTCTTTATAATTTGCCATCTTCGATTCAAAAGAGCTCTTTGTTTCCTGAAATTGAAGTCGAAGAATGCCACAATGCTTTTTATTATGCCATCCACTCTAATGACTGTATCCTTGTCGAAATAGTCATCGAAAAGCGGCCAAATGATCTATTCAAAAGAAACTTTGATAGACTGGACAACATTCTCTCGGAAGCTTACTAAGATCTGTTAGTAAGGAACGTATGTATAAACAAGGACATGGAGCTACACATCAAAAGCAAACTAATGGATCTTCATTTTATCAATGATTCTCCTTCTCAGTCAAATGCTACTACAAGACCTATCGATAACCAACAATTGAAAAACCTAAAGATGCTTCGAATTGATTTCGTCCTTGAAAGCATTGCTTTTGTGAAAGATCAGCTTCGGGAATCAGAATTTGATTATTTGATTCTGCTATCTTTGAAATACATTGCCAAGAATATTCACATGTTAAAGTCGGCTATAGTTTCTACTACCAAATTGTTTTGGGAAGCAATGGAATTCTGTTTAGTCATATTTATTCGTTCATGTTTGAATCTATTCGAAAAAGTTCTTTTGTGCCATTTTGTGCTCAGCGAAAAAAGAATAGCGAACCACTTGGAAAAATTTCGAACATTTAAATTGCTGTAAAAGAAAAAATCAAAACAGCGTGCGTAAACAAAAATCGAAAATTAGTAATAAAAGAAATTGGTATGAATGAAAATATTTCATCTTTCAGGAGTTATACGGTGACTTCACTCTAACAAGGGATTTATATTTTCTCGAGACACTAAAACATTCCATAGATTTGGCCATGTCTGTTGATGTTGCAAGAACATATGGTCAGTTAATTATTACCAGAGCTCTTCAGGTAATCGGCGAGTACCTGAAAAACACAAAAGATTATCCGAAATTATCAGATGCCACAAATGAACTTTTACATTCTGCTTTGCCATCTGACCTCAAGAAAATAGTCACGGAATTGAGAGATTGCTTGTCTCATGCCGAATCTCTTTGCCTCAGATCAGATATTGAAGAAAGTGGGCAAAACTTTTTTACGAGCGTGCAGTATGACATCAACCAAATGAATTTAGCCGTTAATGATATCTTTCGTGTAAAGAATGCAGAGATAATTGGTATAATACTGAGTAAATTGATCGATTGCAGAGATCTCTATAGTATGGAATTGTTTCTCAAAGAAAACTTCATTACACCATTAGCTCTGAGAAATGAGCTAGAAGAAGCTGAAAACTTCAGCATTGGAAATGTCGAGAAGTTAGAAAAATTATTCGCAAATCAACAGAGAGAAAGTGAGAGAGATTTTAACCATGCTAAGAACCTCTGCCGTCGAATCCACGACATTATCAGAGAAGATTATCAGTCCGCATCATATAATTGTACATCTAAATCAATGACGTTGTCCGCTGCCACGGACGAAATTACACAAATTTGCGAGGACTTTGTTACTTACAAGAAATCGATTTTATCTAATCTGAAAACGAGGTGATAATACAAGGAATTTATGACGAAATTCCTCCCACGTGCTTACTTACGGCGACGAAATTAGAAATATATAAATTTCTTCAAGAGAAACTGCTTATGAAGAAATTAGAAATCACCAAATCTGCTGTTTTTCGACTCGAAACGTTTTCTCGGTCTTCAGAGATAGAACAATTTCTTTGGGCATTTAAAAAATTCTTTACAGAAAAGACAAATGCAATCAATAAAGAAAACGTCGAAGAATGTGTACAGAATGATTTCAGCTGAAGAAGCGTTTATTGATTATACAGCAAAATGCATAAAAGAAAAGTTCCAAAAGATTGATTCTCTGATCCAAGAAGAAAAAGTAAGATTAAAAACTATTCAAAAAGCCTATAGATAAATAGTTCTGGAATTTTTAAGTATAATATCTCACAGTGAAGATCACGCTGATATAGCTTTGGCGAATCAGAATATTCTTCAAGCTTTTACTTCATCTTCAGAAGAAAAGACATTTTATACGAAGACATACTTACTTTTTAGAAATGTTTATAAGCAATTGACGGAAGGAAAGTTACCCGTAGGAATTCGATTCACACAGGATCTGATGAATATATGTGATTTTCTTTTACTTCGAAGGGGTAAAATTAAATGGATTAAGGAATTTCAAGAGATTCTCAAATGCCACAAAAAATCGAAGCTTCTAAAATCACTCAGAGAAATAGCTGAATTTAATGACGATTTGAAATATCAGTTTTCGCTGAAAATCCACTCCCTGCGAAACTTTTAAGAGATTATCATTTAGAAGATGCATTGTCTGAAAAACTGCAGATCTCCGAAAAATTCAAAGTCCCGATCAGTCATAGAAATGCTAGTATTAGATGTCACTGAATGTTTGTCAGATCGCTTTACTCACAAAGCATTTTTCTTAGACGATGACTATCCACTAACAAACGGAAAAAACTTTCATAACCATTTAGCTCATGGAAATGCTCTTATTGACATCCTTTTTGGGTGATGATTTCATAAACGTGCTTTTGAATGCGGGTAAGATGATAAATGTTGATCTATTGAAGTCAGACAGATGCATCGGTAAGAAAATCAAAAATGGTCCAAGAAAATCGAATAATTCTCATCTTAAAGATTTAAAAGCTGTAAAGGAGCAACTTGCATTGTTCGCTTCTCTGAGTGCGGGTAGCGTCAAAAAGATTGAATACTGCAGAAGAAACGGCTTGAAAGAAAGAAGTCTTAATTTGTTGACATCTTTGCATTTCGCTGCAGAAGGACCAAACCTAGAGCTGGTAAAGCTTGCGATAAAATTTAATCTGGATGTTAAAGTGACTTATGCCAGTCTCCAAACAGCTTTACATATCGCTTCAGCCCATGGGAGATTGGATACCGTGCAGTATTTGGTAGAGGAAATGAAAATGGAAGGTAATGTTTGGGACAGAGATGGAAAGACAGCTCTCCCATCTCAGAAAGGTCACCTACATATAGTGACGTTCCTGTTAAAACATGAAGCTGACGCAACTTCTAGAGATGTTTTCGGATACGCTCCTATCCACTATGCGGTCGAGGAAAATCTCATCGATAATGTTGCCATTTTTTTGGAAAGAGAACCGAATGTGGAAGAGAACCAAACCTCTTCTGGACTTTAGATTATGAATCTGGCTGCAAGAAAAGGTCACTTAATTTAGTTGTAACGTTGATTGAAAAGAAACAAAATGCCAATTTAAAACCCTTTTTACATTTTGCAACTTTGCATCATGCTACCATTGGAGGTAGTACTGAAGTCGTGAAATATTTGACTGCGAGGGGTGCTGATGTAAATGCAAAGGACAGAAATGGGATGACGTCCCCGCATTTAGCAGTTTTAAAGAGTAGCTATGAAATAGCTGCCACATTATTCAAGCATGGAGCTGATGTCAATGCAATTTATTTAAAACTTTCTATTGCAGCAAAAAGAGGAAATGTACAATTATTGAAACTTCTTTTGGAGAAATGTGGAGACATTAATGTTGTAACAGATTCTGATTACACGCCACTTCAATTGGCAGCCCAATTTGGTCACTACGAAATTGCAAAAACACTGTTCTGTGAATGCAACACTGGCGATAAGATAAAAGCTTCACATATAGCAACTTTTAACGGTTACAAACGCATCGTTGAATTATCTGTAAAGGAGGGAGTGAACGTTAATGCTACTTGTGCTTCCGATAAGAATGTTTTGGAGCTACATTTTGCCGCGCTTGCAGGATATACAGAAATTATCAATTTTCTAATTGCGAACGGTTGCGATATCAATGTAATAGGCAAATACGATGATGAAGACTAGATCGTTGAAACAAATTTATTCCTTGGAAGCCGAAAACACTGATATCAATAGATTATCGAAATATCTCACCCTGTTCGAAACAATCCAATGTCAAACAGCTTTACATTTGAGCTGCAGAGCGGTACACAGAGATGCTGTTCGAAGTCTGATAAGAAATAAAGCTGACACGCTGATCAAAGACGCTTCCGCCTTGACAGCGCTACAGTGTATTATTGTCGCTGGCATGAAAGACATTCTCATCGAAGAACAAGCATCTGTCAATATCTGCGATTGTGATGAATTCAATACTTTGCGCTTAGATGCAGCAAAAGGTGATCTCAAGTTTGTAAAATATTGCCTTAAAGATGGTTGCGATATAAATATTAGAACTCAGGTCTGCTGCTACACCCCCTTACATTCAGCTGCTGAAAGTGGCCATGCAGAAATGACAGAATTCCTGCTCGACAATGGTGCAGATATCAATGAGAAAACCATATTTAACCATACTGTATTAGAGCTGTTCATCTTGCCCATTGACTCTCTCTTGGCATATTAGGAAATCTACTTCACTGGAAAGTCTGTGGTACCAAGGAGTCGTGGGGAATCCGAATTCAAGAAAAAGGATAATAAACATGATGAAATTCATAATAGACAATGAAAACATAAATGCGACTGGAATAAGTACTCAACTGCCTTTGTACAATAACTCTAGCTTATCCTGCATTCAATAAACTGAATACACTAAGTCTTTCCTTTCTCATAAAGCTTTAATAGTAATCTTCTTATTCCTTGCATTCCACAATTAATACGCAATGGCTCCCCATCTCTAATACGTTACTCAAAACCTGTGCATTGATGTAAGCTGCCCCATGTTGTCCGTCATCATAATTTTTCTTTCATTCAAACCGTGTTATTCAAGATATTGTATATATTCCTTTATTTTGTTGTCAATTCTATGTGTTAACACCAGCTTTGTAAATTCTTCTCTTGCTGTATTTTTGCAACTCAGTAAAGTCCACCTACATCTATACCAACCAGGATAGGAGTAGGAGCCACATGAGTTTCAGAGACGGCGGTATAGTGTGGTGTTAAAGTGTAAAGTGATTAAAGAAACTTGGAAACACTCTCAGATTGCATATGGCGGACTTATGCTTTTGAGCACGCACATCACTCAAGTTTCATTTGGTATATTTTTTTTAAATTTCGCATTAAGTACAACTGTGGGGATACGAAATGACGAAGCAATAATTTTTATTCAACTTTTTATTCCAACCGACTGACTTTTTACAAAACGTTTCATTCTACATTGTTTTTTATGTTCAACAACTATTTCTTATTTGCGATACTCCAAAAAGTAAATTTAAAGAAAAACAAAAAGAAAATTATATAAAATCGTCTGCAGTTGATGCTAATTTAAATTTAATTAAAACAAAGATTATAATATATGTAGATGGCTTAATACAATCGTCTGCCAAAAAAAGAGGAAAAAATAAATTAATTAAAAATGAAATTTATACAAAATGGTTATTAAAGAGCAAAATATATGTGACACTGCACAACCATATTTATGCCATACTTAGTGTAAAATAGTTCTTAGTGTTCTTATTAAGTAATAATTTAGCCTTTTTAATGTCATAGTTAAGAAATTTTGAATAATTTCTTTTTGTTGGATATA
>BGPR01004467.1:9232-45130 GCA_013235015.1 Araneus ventricosus | reverse complement strand
TTAATTTTAATAAAAATGAAACTTACGTGATGATCGAACTTCATTCTCACTTCATTATCCAATGCCAGAACTTTCATGCTGGTTATCAGATCTTCGGCATACCGACACATGGGCCCACTCGCTAAATATTTGTAAATCTCGGCATTGCAAAACTCCGCAAGATCGTCAGGTCTTTCAATAGGAAAAGAACCGTGATTGGACACCAACCCTGGTAAAAGAGATTGAAATGCTAGCAGAACCAGGAGACGATGTAGAATCATTTGATTGATGTGGAGTCTACGGTGCCCACCTACTTCGTTACTCTTAGGTTCGCCAACTCTTTGCCGCCAAGAACGACGATGAGAGAACATTTGTTTTGGATGCATCTAGATGTTTTTAATGGGTGATAAGCGTTCATGCGCACAAACTGATCTTTTCATCGGTGTTTTGCGCATCACTCTATATTTCGCCTCATTTCGATTGGACTGTTTTGTTCATCTCTTCGATGCGATTGGTGGATTCATTCGAATTTGAATAAAACTTCGTTTGGAATTCTTCGGTTTGAATATCGGTTAAGTACTGTGTATGTTATTCTGTGTGTTTCGTTTCTCAATGAATAAGAGAAGCTAAGATTATTCCGCTATTCTGAAAGCGAAGCCGCTGATGTTTTTCCAGTTAAAAAAATTTGTCCGGTACACACTTGAAATGCCGCAGGCATTGCGTGCTCAATCTCTCCTTTTCGGAGGATGCATGCGCAAGAGAGCAATAAAAAGCGCACTGCACATCCAAAACAGTATTTGGCGACGGCAAATGAAATTGCGCCTAGAAAAATTGGCGAGAAATAGGTGAGCACCGTAAACTGTTTTACAATCATTTTTTATACATCTCTACTAATAATAAAGGAGAATATGTGTGTTGGCGCTCAACAGGACAGACTGCTAGACCTAGAGCAAGTAAAGTTTGTACAAACTTACCTTCGAGAGTGGGAATGTGCACCTAGGAGCCTATTTTTGAAATTTTAATTAGAATACTAATTAATTAAAAATTAAGCTACATTTTGGCGTTTTTCCTTAATAACGCCCGAATATATTACAGTACAAAAATTATTTTTATACCATCTCAAAATTTAAAAAATTATCTTTCCAGTGATATCAATTAAGTTGTCGTACAATTTTTTCTTTAATTTTAATAAATTTTTTAAAATATTTCTGGCATAATTTTCAACAATACTTTTCATTGTTGCAACGCAATTCAAACCGTTTTAATTGTTTATACAAATATTTATTTGCGTGTGTCTCTTCAATTGTTGAAAGCTAATGTAATATCTTAATGTTCCATTCTATGTTTTAATAAGTATATTTTCATGCTGTTGGAAGTAAAATGTGCCGCGCCATTTTAATGATGAAATCAAATGCATTTTTGCAAGAGAAATAAGATAGTGAAACTGATGCGCAATTGGATGTTACATGACACAGGCAGTTACTTGGCATCATTAGGGATGTTCATGAGCAGGAGCAAGGCTACTTATCACCACTGTATACCCCCGAACTCGGAGCCAAGAGTGCAAGGCTACTTATGACCACTGTATACCCCCGAACTCGGAGCCAGGAGTTCAAGGCTACTGAAAGAACATGGGTTAAATGTCTATTTAAAATTACTTCGTTACGGGAATCAAGGATATCAAATTATACACAAGATATTTAATTGAAATTATATTCCTGGCGAACAAGCTGGTCACCGTAGGTGGCTAGTTTTATAATAAAAAGAATATATCAACGAATCAGAGGTTTGGAATAATCTTTAATGTGGAATGCGGAAATAATAAGTTCATATCATTCACATGATTCAAACACTGAAACACACAAATCCAGCTCTATAAACCAATTATTTAGTTAGTTAATTAACGTCTGACTAATCTCATCATTTTGAACTGTGATCAGAAGATGAGGACGAAACCTCAGCTATATATATATAGCAACCTCTCCTCCAGTCTAGAATATTGTAGTATTATTTGGATCCCAATTACCGTAATAAAATTGAAATTATTGAGTGAATTCAAAACAATTTCTTGCGATATTTGCTTTACAAGAAAAATGGAATTTACTTACAAGATATATCTTCTTCCTGTTTACGTGTTATGTTTAATATACCTAGTTTGTGTTCCAGACGAGATGTTTCTTGTGTTCTTTTCTTTTACAAGGTAATCAATGGTTCGATCGATTGTACTGATATACTGAGCGCTATAAATTTCGCTGTGCCTGCCAGATCTTTGAGGAACCAGGGTTCTTTTCCTAATGTGTATTCTGGATTTAATTATATTGACAGGTTCTCGTTGTATAAATTTTATAAGACTTTTAACAAGATCTCTAGTGAACTGGACATTTATCATATGTATCCTACTGTTTTTAAATCGAAATGTTTTCAACTTTTATGTACATTACCTGATTTCTTTTTCTTTTCTTACACTTGACTATACATATTAAGATTTTTATACGTTGATCTAGTGTTTGTGTGTGTTTGACTTTTTGGCCCTTGCTTTTTAATGGTTTTTTGATTTGGTGTTCTAAATTTTTTTTAAAATAATTGTGTGATTTTTTTATAACTTTAATGTGACGGTGTGCAACATGGACTTTTGGAGCCTCAGTGTATTTTTAGTGCTTTTTTAATTGCGTGTTTTCGTTTTAAAACGTTTATGTGTTTACCTTTTTATAAATGATGAGGTTTTGAGCTTTGAACTGTTATATTCTCTGCAGTTACTTTTCTTTCTCCGTGTTTTAATTCACTTTGTGGCTTGTGTTTTTTGTATGTTTTTTATCATGCACTCTGTAAATGGAGTCATCTCTGTAGTGTGCTTTCTTTGAATGAATAAATAAATAAATAAAATTCCATGACACAGTTGCCACCACCTTCCATCAGCTTCCAGAGTCAAATGAAGACTTTTTTGTCTTCATTTGACTCCGGAAGTTTTTCAGGACAGACTTTTTTGACCCTGGAAGGATTTAACATGCAATAAAACCGGCGGATCTTCCGTGGAATAGGTTTTCAGACACGATTCCATTGATGACAAAACAACTCGGGTAGGTCCCTAAACCTATTATTAAAACACTGTACAGCACCGTTTGCATGTCTTTCAAGGGACTGACACAAAACGACGTATAAATGAAAAGAGGTGCCATCGAAATTTTAATAAACAGCAATAACGTGGCCATTGGATTATCACATATTTATTGCAACTATGCAAATTCACTTAAAAGTTATACTTTTAAAGCTTATTTACTATACTAGAAAATCACCCGTCATGGTAGGACGGCTGCAAATTGCCTCTTCGTTCGAGAGATTTCCCGTCAAATTTGACGTGTTTAAATAGATATATATGCGAGAGATATGCTTAACATTGATTGAAAACAAATAAAATAAACATGTGTTTTATGACATATTATTTACATATTTCTTTATTCAAAAAACCTCTTGGTAAACAACATTCCATGTGAAGTAGTTTTCGTTGTTTAACAATTTCCCTTGTACCTCATATGTCTAATCAAATCAAAGCGCTTCTCTACTTGTCAAACGTTGCCAAAAAATATTTTCAAATTATATCATCACGATTTCAATAAATAATCAGATGCATCGTGGCGTCCAAACTATATCACGCGCCTGATATACCACTGAGGTGATTTACTACTTTCTATTAAAAAATGGAAATTAATTTGAAATATATGATTAACATAATTTAAAATTTCTCGGGAAGTATTCATCACAGCGAAATAAATTTTATATCAATCGATAGCAAATTTTAGTTTACTATTTTAGAGCTATTAAATTTGAAATTAGAACGTCTATTACTTTTTTAAATTCAAAATTACTGAAATGTAAGTGTTCTAACAATGAAATAATGCTGCTTAACGTCTCGCAGTGGATTTTATTGTTGGTGACGTCAGAGATTAGTGAGAGACAGATCTGGGCTAGTATATTACTAATTCTGGTACATTACTAGATAGTATTGAAAACAATAGTTAAATTCTAAATTAAACATTTATCAAAAAAGTAAAAAAAATTACCTTTATTATACATTTTGAGTTCTAATTAAACATTTCTTATTTTATGCGATTCATGTGCCTTTATTTGGAAACGGTAAGGAGGAAAGATATGTTTACAACCGCACTTTTTAGGAAAAGTTTCTCCCACAGAAATAATGCCTGAGGCAGAAAATCTGCGAGTTTTAGAAAGTGGTAAAACATATAAACGAAGTATTTATCATTACAATGGATACGACTGAATAGGGACTGTGATGAAACGATGTATGGATGTAAACAATGTTTAAATGAGAAACAAAGAAACGGTGCTTCGCTGTATGTACTGAATATTTATCCTAAAAGAGCTCTAATTGAGATTTGTGACTAGTTTTTTAATCCCAGTGCAACAGATCCTAGGAAAATAGTCATATTAGTTTAGTTTAGTTAGATGCCCTTTGTCTATAATGGCGTACTTTACTCGAACATCAAATTACAGATTTTTTGATATTTAAATTTGTAATCGAGTCAAAGTAATAATTAATTTAAAAGACGAAACCATTTTGACCCGCTTTAGTACCTCAAATGTCCTTCATGTTCTTAAGTGGATTTGTGACAAATACATTTTATCTCCCCTCTTATCAAGAGATGGCGCCACGATAGACTTTAACTCGCCCTCCTACCAAGAGATGGCACTGCAAGGACTTTTCGCTATCTGGAGAAGATGGACAGTCGCTTTTTTCCCTCTCACTGGGGCCAGTCGGTCAAATCTCGCCATGCGTAGCGAGTTGAATAATGTAACTTGTCAGTTTATGTAATCTTAGTTAAACCAGAATTATTTTATGCTGAAAATATGAGAAAAATATATTTTATTTAATTTTAGCTTTATTTTAACCGTCCATTCACCTCCTGTGAACTAGCCGGATAGGTCGGTTAAAGATTTAAATAACAATAAACACCTAAATAGGTTTGTGTCGACTAAACATTTCAAGGGGTCAAAGGGCAACTAATTTGTATTTCAAGGGGCTAAAGTCCTATTTCGAAGATACACGATGGTCCTTTTTGAACCGATTTTGGACATTTTGAATCATGGTCACGTGACGAAGGTGCCATCTCAACGAGCATTCCCTCCACACCATAACAGCAGGAGGACCCTTGACGAATTTAACGTGCATCAGGCTCCTGCATACAATGAAACTTTAGTGGAATTTCGTTTTGAGACTGGAGGATTGTGAATTTTCGATCCCTCAAACCTCCGGCCACAGTGACGTTTGAGTGATAGCCCAGAATAATTGGAGAAAAGTGCAAATAATAAGGACAGAAAAGCGCACAGTACATACTATATGAAAGTAAAGCAAAAACATGTAGATTAACTATAAAGTAAAAAGACATAAAACCTACAACCACCAAGTACTGGGAGAATGTATCATCATTAGACAAAACAGTGTAAATCACAATGTGTCAATTTAGTAAGTTAAGTTACATTAACGTCTCGCTTCGAAGCAACACGAGGGCTATTTAGGGACGGACCTCACAATTTTGAACTGTGAGTCGACGAACAGAGGACGACACTGGAGCCGGTACCCGCTCTCCAAAATTCCGCACCTCGCCAGAAAGAGGACATTTGATCTTCAATGTCAGTTTTAACGTATATCAAGCCCATATACACGGCGAATCTTTGGTGGAATCGGACTTAGAACCTGTAACCTGCTGGGCTGAGACCTTACCACCAGGCTATCCTGGCCTTGTGTCAAAGCAATAGCAGCCCTGCCAATGGAGCAGGATGGGCTGACTAAGATGCCAGTGCTATTTAAGTGGCCGGTTAGGCAATTATGACGACCAGTACATCGAAAAGCAGCAATTTTCTTCTTTCTTAGAAAATCTGGTAATCGATTATCTAAACATGTACAATTTATTCTTGATCCAGTTGTTCGGTGCAGTCTTAAAATTAGTAGTTGACACAGAAGGAAGAATTAAGCAGATTTCTAAATTTATATTCTTAATTTAGAAAATGTTCATAGACCTAGAATAGCCCTTTTTGGCGAAAGCATCTGTAGTCCCACTTCGATGAAACTAACAATGGAAAGAAATCCCCTATAAAATAACATTCTTTTGAAATCTGTAAACTTGTTGTTTCTACAATTTGTAACTGTTTATCAATTACTGGTGGGGAATTACACAAGCATGCCATCAGGCCGAGTAAGTCAATGAACGCTGGTAGAAAACCATGACATGATTAAATCATTTGAAAACATATCACTCTGTACATCTTTAATGAGATTCTCAGGGCTGTGGTGTCTGATGGCACTGTCACGGTTGTCACAGGGTCTGGAGATCGAAACCCGATTCAATCAAAGATCCACTACGTATTCAGGTCTTGTGTACATATAATCCATCAGAAACAAATGCCCTCCCGCCAGGGCCGGCCGGAGGGGGGTGCGAACGGTTCGACCGCACCACGCCCCGTGCTTCTGAAAGGCCCCCTCGCCGATGACGGATTTTACAAAACGAAAATGCTTTTTGCGATTTGTTTTTTTTTATCCCAACATACATATAAAACATTGCAGAAACAGGAGACTGCGAGTTATACGTTATGACGTCTTCGGGAAATGGCTTAAGTCGGTTACCGGTGATAACATTCAATACATTCCTTGTTCCCGAGACAATTGCTTCAGAGATTTTTGTGGGGATCCACATTTGTTCCCTTAACGGCCAGCGGATAATCTTTCCCAGGGAAGCTTAAATAGACACCTCTAGATGAATGTTTTATCTTCGGCTTATCTAGTTCTAAATTGAGCACATCTGTTTCCCTTGTGTCCAGCAGGATTGCTAAACGATGATGAATCACATATCGTTTAGCATCAAAGGGGTTTCTCGTTTTTCTTGTAAAAAGTGTGGTTTTCCAAAATCTATGAATTCATTGTAGGCACTTGCTAAAAGGCATTCTGTTAAGTCTATCCATCCCACTTTCAATCCATCGCGGACACACACTTTATAGTGCCCCCCCCCCATTCTTCTCCTTATCTAGCTCTATCTTAAGTACGTGTATTTCTCTTGTGCCCAGTGGAACTGCTAAGTGATGATGAGACACATATCACAGGGATTTCTCTCTTTTCTTGTTAAGTGTGGTTTTCCAGCATCTATAAATTCATCGTAGGTAATTGTTAAAAGGTTACATCTATCCCTCAGAGTTTAACCAAAAGCAGTGAATCTGAAATATTGAATTTGGAATATTATTTGGATTGTGTGAAACACTACGGATAAGTCAATGAGTCTTCTCGGAAACTTAATTTTCAGTTGAATAGTTTCTTTGCATTCTGAATATCAGCCATACTACAAAGTAAAATATTCTGCTTTTGTTCTTGCAGACATATTTCAGTTAGGCTATTTTCTATATCTTTTTTATAGTTATTCTTTAAACAACATTTCTTTCTATATTTCCAAAAAGAAAATTTTAATATTATAATAGGTTATCAATTTAAAAAACAATGTAGTTTCCCCTTTGTTTCTGTAGTACAATATTTTTGTTATTTGTTATTATTGAATACATTTCAGATAAAAGATTTTTTCTTAACAAAGGACAATTGGTGTTTTCTACTCTTTTACATTGTACAGTTTTCACTATAAAATGTCACTTATTTGGAATCTTTTTATTATTTAGACAAACTACATATCAAAATCATTTGGATAAGTTTTAAAATATACGAAACATTTTGAAGTTTAATTCAATTTAAATATCCTAAAACCGAAACTATCAGTAGGTTGCGCATAATTGTATAAAAGTTTGTGATCAGGTGATTATATTTTTTTAGTTTTACCTTTTTGTTCTATTCGTTATTAAATATGAAGAAATAACGAGCTCAACTTTTAAGAATTCATTTCATAATCTAAGTTAAAAGAAAACCTCATTCATACGGTATGAAATTTTATTTCAACACTGTAATCATAAATCGACAGAAAAATTGAAAGGGCGGGAGGGACTTGCTCTTTCAATTGACTGCACGATCAAAAATTAGTTAAAGCTTCTAGAACTTTCATGTTTTGAAATTCTATTTTAACCTATTTTCTTATTTTAATTTTAGCACTAAAATTTTTCAAACTGAACAGTTTTTAATATCTCCTCACAAAAGCAGGAAAACAGCACACATTTCTACAACATGTGTTTACAAAAAATAATTGAAGATTTTTTTTATTTAAAAAGGAGGAATACTTGAATTCAATTATCATATTCAAATAACTGTTTCAAAATGTTAATGTCAAATGATTTAATTTGCACTTTCATCAAATAATCGAATTCTCTTCAGTCCCAATGAATGAGCAACCTCTGCATTATTTAAAATTATTTATAATTTTATCTGAGTTTATACTTTTCTCTCTGTCTGAAATATATTTACAATAATTCGTATTTAGTATTGAATATTCAGTACGTTTCTGTGCTCGTTCTACAATAATGGAAGCGCACAAAATATTGTGTGCTTTCATACTTGAAACAAAAAGTGTAAAAATATTTAACATTTCTTTTCTTCAAAAATTGTTGTGGAGGATTTAAAATTTATACTTTCTTACGGTGAGGATGTTTTGCCAAATCTGAGAAATGCACTTCAAATACTTCTAGCAATTTCAGTGTCTGTTGCTAGTTGTAAACGCTCATTCAGTAAACTGATATTAATATTGTCATTTTCTCGAGTAACCATGGGAGATTGCCTGAGTGATCTTGCATTTCTTAGATCGAAAAATATACTTCTGATAAAAATTGATTCTATGGCGTAATCGATGAATTTTCCTCCATAAAATCTAGAAAAGTGCATGTTTAATCGTAATCCAATAAAATTCGAACTATTATTTGTCTAGTATTACGCTACATTACTAAGTATCGCATATTTGGATTATTTAACCTTCCATCAGTCATGCGTATTGGAGGGGATCCATTTATTGTGCATCGAATTACTTGCTTATATCGTTCTTTTATAAATTTAAGTGAAATTTTTATTTATATAACCTTTATTTAGTATGGAGCTATTAAATACAGATTTAATAAATAAAAGTTGCATTCATTTTTGTAAAATAACACGATATAAATTTATAATACGATGCACGATACAAGTACCTCGTACATGCGTGCGACTTCTGGGGGGTTAAATTTTTTACTTTTCATAATTATTTTTGACTAATTAATAACTATTATTAAATTAACTTCATTATTGATTTCGGTTTAATGTTTTTAATGATTTTACCATTAAAGTTTGTACTTTTGTCTTATTAAATTTAAAAATTATTTAACTATCAAAAATTATTTTTAAAATTATATTTCTTATATTCCTTATGCATAAATTATATTCATTTATTAATTACGCCTTTTTCCACTCTGAGCAATTTAATAATTAACAAAAGCAATAATTCATTATTTTGTTACACGAATTTTGTTGCAAGGCCCCGCAAATCAACTTTCAACCAGGCCCCGCTTTTGTTTGGGAGGGCCCTGCCTCCAGCTTGTGGTTATAAAAGTTTAAAGAGGGAAGTTCCAGCTCAGGTACATTCTTCGTCATCCGACTATGGCCGACGACATCGAAATAATTCCATTTATCTAAGACTTATTTTGATATGTACCATTTTGTATCTTTATATATGAAAAATACATTCTTTTTACATCTTTTTCTTCCAAACAATTGTTTTCCTTAGCTTTTGGAACTAATTAATTAAAATTCGCATGTATTTATAAATTAAGTGGTACCTACCCACGCGCAATTCGTTGCCCCCTCCTTCATTGCGTAACTTCGGGAGATTACTGTATCGTGTTAATGAATACGCCGACGCACAGATATACTTATAAAGATGTGGAGGGGGGGCAATATCTGCAATAATGCTGACGTTTTGGAACTACTGAATACTAACAAGATTTGCACTTTAAACTCATTTGACTTTGAAAATCTATACACCAATCTACCACATGATAAACTATTGGAAGTTTGCCTTTTCATGTATAATAAATTTCTGAACGACTCAATTATTTAAAAACGATTGGTTCGAGATTTGTAATTTCACATTAAAGAAAACTATCTTTTTTAATGGCAAAACTATTTTCAAACATAGATTCAGGGTATTCGATGTACATTTCACCCAGGTTACTGGCCAATATCTTCTTGCACTTTTTAGGGTAAAATTATTAGAAATAACCTAATTTACGGCTACAGATACAGATGATTTGCTTCTTTTAAATCTGATGATTTAGATCTAATTATTAATTGTTATACAAAGAACTTAAACTTAATAAACGAATCTCATCAAAATAAAGGTACCTTTTAGATCTTAAATTGAGTTTAACAATGCATATTACTATGATTGAGCACCCATCGAACAAATGAGCTGAATTTAGCTTTAAGTGTAAAACTCTTTGTGACTTTCATTCCAATTTAGATTCTACGAGTATTTAGAAAAGTAATTTTCAGACAAAAACAAATAACAAGTGAAAGCAACTATTGCTAATAGAATGATTTCTACTTTAAGTTTTTTTTAAAAACTCTAAATGATAACCATTTCCTTGAACATTTACAACCGATTAAAGATTTTGTCAGACAGTCGGAGTGTACGATGGTATTAAATAGCATTGCGCGCATGCGGGCAAGCGGCTTGCGCGTATATTATTAATGTCTGATTGACGTGTCGATTGGTGTGTAGTGTCGTTGTGCTGGTGCGTATGAATGTGCGTGGTGTGCGGTGTGTGTGTGTGTGTGATTGTGTGTTAAAAACATTTATGCGTAGAGTCAAAATGGAAAATACACTTTTTTTCTCTCTTAATATTTGGTCTCTTCCCATTACAGAAAAAGATCCTGTCTCGGTCTCTCTTTCTTTCTTTTTCACTGTCTTCTCTATTCCTTTATGGAGAATATAGATGGTTGCCACGGGAACTAGTTAATGTTTTGTACTTTTTCTGAAAGCACACAAATCTTCTATAATCGCTTGTTTCTTCGCATGGAGAAGTTTTATGTTTACCTTAGAAAGCTATTAAATTAGGAATTGATGGCTAGCATATTTTGTTAGTCTCATGCTTTAATGTTATTTCCTTTTTCTTTTGATATTTGTTCTTGTGGATTTGCTACCTTGAGTTTTCTCTGTTTGGGGAGTGCGGATGTAAGTCTGTATGGAGTTTCTAAAAGTGTCTTCTTACAGAACTTCCCAATTTCTTTTGGATCATTTCGAATAGTTCTCTTAGCCTTGAAAAAGAACTAGAATGAATCCTTGTTTTTATTTTGCTTTTTCGTTTACTACAATTACTCTAGATTGATTTGTATTACTTTCCTTTTTATTTGGCTATTAGTATCATCTTCATTATCTGCTGTTTTTGCTTGTTTTGCTCGCAATGGCACACGCATCTTAAACATTGTAGCTTTTTTCTAACTTCAAGCCTTCTTTTACAATTAAATTCTTTTGTTTCTTTTAATTTTTTGTAATGATAATTAAAATTTTTTCTTGTTCCAGCTTTAAATTTGCTTTCTTTTTATAAAAAAAACTTTTTTAATATTTTTAAATTTGTCTTTATTTTTATTGATTGTTTCATCTCTGAATTTTATGACAGGTATGTTAAATATTTATGTTATGAATTTAATTCATATGACATGATAATGCAAAATTTTTCAAAATTTCGTAGCTTTTCAATTTTTAAAAAATCTTAACATAATACATGTATGAATAAATCACAAACCTTATATCCAATGTCCGACATTAAGTCATAATATATCGACTTCATACCCATTTATCTGACCAATAGCAGTAATTATTAGCAGTCGATAACTAAATAAGCAAATGGAGGTTATGATATCCAGCCAGCTCTTGTTGAACGCAAAACTGATAAGTTAAAACTAATTTCAAATATTACCTGCCTATTAGTTTGAAAACGCTCACAAATTAGGATAGCAAGTATTTCTATGTTGGGATGTACTTATCGATTCGAAATTGTTTTCACTTCTCATAGAAATCAGTCTCCTATCAGATCCATAATTACTGGCATTTACCTTCAGTCCGGTTTAGAAATGGTCTTTGAAGACGAAGCTGTCAGTAGGAAAGTTGGTAGTAAAGAAAGATGTCGGGAAGCAAATGCTTTGCAATCGTCGCTTTCTCTTGCATTTACACCCCATAAGCAGACTTTGGTTTATTTGGCCGTGATAACATTTGAGTTTCATGCTCTCCTGATTAAAGCGTCAAAATTCATCAAAACTACATCTCGATTTTTTAAACTAATCTCTCGTCTTTTTTATAACAAAAACGCAAATCAAAAAGAAAAAAGTAAGCAACAAGAAGTAAAAATAACTACCTCTCGATGGTTTGTGGGAGAAAATTCCCGTGAAGTGAGCTGGAATTCTGAGACTTCCAAGAAGATCGTTGCCTAATCCAAGCACCGAAGCCCCGGCGCTGATCAGAGCAGCCTCACCACCTAGTAAAATAATATATCCATGAATATTATATATAAAGTATGAATTTGTATTTCATCATTCAGAGTTCAGATGTCTTTTATTATTAAGACCAAATGATTATGTCTTCTTCTCACTCATCATTAGCACAAAACAACTGCTTCAATTTCAGTTTTTCGATCTGTGCCGGAATTTGAAATTTTATTTCACGACTATGTTTTAACACATTTGGATTTGATTTTTGTTCCTGTGTACTGGGTTCCCTTAGAGTATATTGTGCCAAACTAAAAATAAAGAAACAAAAATGTTTCTTTAAAAAAATAAGGTTTAAATGTCTGTATTTGAGATTAAATTCCTATACATTCAGGAAATTTAAAATATCATAAATGAGCACCATTCAATGGCGTACCTATGGGGGAGCGGTGTTCCCAGGGCGGCATTTAGAAGGGCGCGGGAAAATCAGACATGCAGGAAAACAATTTTTATAACTAAGAAGAGCAGCGAAATTAGATCAATCATTGTGTACATAAAAAATATCTATTGTAATTAATTTATATTTTTCGCCCTTTTTTCGGTAAGTTGCCGATATGTGAAGGTTAGGTTAGGTTATATTAAGGTCCCGTTTTGAAGCAATACGAGAGCTATTTAGGGACGGACCTCGTAATTTTGAACCGCGGTCAGATGACGAGGACGACACCTAAGCTGGCACCCCCCTCTCCAAACTTCCCAGCCACACCAGCGGGAGGGCCTTTGGCCACTACGTACGATTTAGCGTGCAACAGGCCCCATACACGGCGGATCTTCGGTGGAAGCGGGTTTCGGTCCCGAGGTCGAGACCTTACCACTAGGCCACTGCGGCCCACCGGTATGTGAAAGAAAGTCCGGTGGTGGAAGCACGATTTCACAACCTATCTGCAGATATCAAGGGCGTCAAACGACGAATTGCGTTATTAAATCAATTTTTGCCCTGGAATTTATTTTTTTTATTTTGAGGTTTTATGTAGCTTGTACAGGAAGGGCGGCATAATCAAAATTCGCCCCAGGCGGCAAAAGTTGCAGGTACGCCACTGGCACCATTTGATGCAAAATCAGCCGGTACACCACTGAACATAAGCGACGAAGGAAGATTTGATTAACGATTGGTGAGTTTGATGCTCAGAGACGTGAGAGTTCTAGGCCTCTTTACAACTGATGATGCGTTAACCAGAACTTTTTACATCATCAAACCCAGTATTGAAAACCTATCGACCTGGCGGCAAAAAATTATAATCTAGAAAACTCTTTGGTGTGAATAACAAATATAAGATTCTGAAGTAAAGATGAAGATCTGAATAAAGGTTCTGAATCAAAGAAGACGTGACACCGCCGTGGGCTAAACAAGCTATTGGTGGTTCTAATACCACTTGGTCTAGCCAAGTCCATGAGTTGAGAGGAAGTGTGGCAACTTCAGTCGGTCAAAGATACCTTGGAGCGTCTAAGTATCGTCTGAGGGAGTTATCTCCAATAGAAGAGGGGTGGGTAAGTTGCCTTCCTAGAGGAGTTTCTGTGAAAACCTGCAGTAGCCGACCCGACTTAAGCCAGTACTTCCTAACTAAAGCGAACATTGGCCTACCAGCTTTTGAATAATACTGGCTAAGAGCACATGAAGACAATAGAATCTATAACCTTCTTCCTACGATTCATATTCCTCGGCCATGCCATGGCTTAACCCAGGAGGCCACGGGTTACCAAGCACGCTATTATTTGTGACCATTAGTTTCACTAGTGATGATTTTTGGTTTATATGTACAGTAAAGAACCGTTTATACGTCTTTCAAGGGACTGACTTAAAACGGTATATAAATGAAAAGACGTATAATGAATTGCATTGCATGAGAATGGATCGGGACCGTGATGCAACGACGTATAAATGTAAACGACATATAAATGAGAAACGTATTAACGGTGCTTCACTATACTTACATTCATCGTTTCCTTTCATTTTCCTTAGTTTTAAGAGATACCTCTCGATATACACTTCATAATTCCGATCAGATGGCGAAATAATGAAAATAATTGTCAGATGTTAAAGATTATATTTGTCAGATGTCTGTGAGTTGACCGGAATAGACTTCTTTGCTGTTCTTAACATTTTTATTCTTTTATGATCTATTAGACATTATGGAAAATGAACTATTAAAAAACTATTCATCCAAAATTAACAGAAGATTTATTTATGAAATCGATCATTATATAATAAAGCGTTGCCTACACTGTAAAAAATATCCGTTTTTTTCCCGGACTTTTTCCGTATATTTGACGGTTTAAAGCTGTTTTATTGACAAAACGGTTTTTACCGTTTTCCGCTCCAGCCATAAACGGTATAAAACCGTCAGTTCACATTCTATTTTTCGTCATACGGTATTGTTTTCCGTACGATAACTTTCCCTTTTCTTAAATGTAATTTTATTGCATTCATTTCATGTTTTTAATAGGGTTCCATCTCCACTATTGTTTACACATGTTGCAGTAACCTGTTGTCACTCATGAAAGCTAACCTTAAAACATGTGTTCTGGCAATAGTTGATATTTACACCACTAAGTGGCGCCACTAGAGCTATAGTGACTGAGTGAGCTATAGTGAAATTCAAATAGATTATTTTTACTTCATTTTTTGAAGTCTCCGGTGGTCTAATGGTTAGAGCGACTGCCTTTTACTTCTATGAACGCGGTTTCGATCCCCGGCTCGGAGGTGTTACAAATTTTGTCACCATCTTGCATCGAAATCGTCCAAGTAAGTTCAATTAAAAATTATATTAATTAAACTAATTGAAATTAATAATTAAGCCTTGATTAATTAATATTCTTAATTGATAATATACATCAGCACATTTCAACTCAACTCGAACAGAAGGAGAAAAACAACTCAACTCAGTCGATGACGTCACTTACTTCGATGACTTAATTTTTACGGAGAAAACTTGATTTCATACGGTAAAAAACCGTTGTGACTACGGATTTACTTCGTAACTTTTACGGGAAAAACTTGTTCCTGTATGGTAAAAAACCGTTGTGCCTACGGATTTACTTCGTAACTTTTACGGTTTTGCACAACCAACCCAGCTGCCGGTTTAAAACCGTAAATTTTACGGGATTTTTTTTACAGTGTATGCGTTGGCAGTATAATTCTTTAGAAAACATCCTGTCATATTTGCAAATGATTGACTTCTAAATGGGTTACTTATACACTACTTGCCACTGCTTCCTCCACATGTTCTGCTGGTGTCGTAAGGGTTGCATGTTCTGCCATAAAGCTTGTTAGAAGTCTCCATATCCATCCCCAGTTCTGGAACATTAGTCGTCGCAATCACGATAGCTCCAGCGTTTTTCAGAGCTGCAACAGCTGGTGCATCTTCAGTTGCTCTAAGGTCTGAGTAAAAGTGACATCCAGCAGTACATGGCATGTCTATTGAGATAAAACATTGTGAATGTTACTGGTAAAGTGCTCAATTAGTTGTTAAGTAGGGCATAGAAGTGCATACTACAAAATATTTCTTAAGAAAAATAAAATATTTGCAAAAGAAGAAATGTACTTTGATAAAGGTGTCCTGTAACAAAGAACAAAGAAAAGCATATTTATGTACATAATTTATTAAGTTTAATTAAATTTCAATTCTGCAGGATGCTTCTAAAATCATGGGTCAAACTTTAAGGCTCGTCAGACATATAGGAGAAGTTAGGAGTTGTCAGGGCAAGATGTTTAACTATTTATAATAAAATCAGTTTTTGATGTACTTTTTTTCTTTGCTTGCATTATTAAATAGATCTTTTGTTGTGTTGTACTTAAATTAAGAAATTTTGATTTTAATATTATCAAAATTATTTTGCGATTAAAATAAGAAAAGTAAAAGTGCCAACTTGCCCCGGTACCGGAGCAAGATGAAAATTATGACAAAAGTTCAACACATTTTTATTTTTACAAAATTTAGGCCAGAACAGTAATTAATTAAACACTGTTAAGCAATTTTTTCCTTGATTAGTATGTAATGGAAGGGTAATTTAGTTAAAATTTGAACTCATAGTAAATTAATATAACTCAAAACCAGTATCTTTCATTTACGAAAATTAGAATCAAATTCTCCTCATTCAGAGTCTGAGTAGCCATGGGGCTCTCATGTGTGGCATTTGCAGCACTCTGTTTGAACTTCTGATGGAGGGTCAACATACATTACATCACACGCAGATCACTGTATTATATTTTCTTAGAAAATTTGAACTGACGTCATGAGCGTCAGAAGTTTGAGCTTTTTAAAGGAATCAAATTTCATTTTATGCACCCTATCCTCTTGTCTTTGCTGCTTGAAACGTTCTTCTCCCATCTTCTGTGTGTCTTTCTGAACCGACATCTCTTTTTTATAGGAAAGCTTATTAAAATATTTTCTGTAGGTCTCACACATTGCAACATGCGATGGAACAGATAGTCGATTCAGTAGCTGTAGAAAATTATACAAAATAACTAAAAAATTCATATATTCTTCAGAACGAAAACAGTAAAAAGCACTTGAGGCAAGATGATGAATTCACCAACTTGCCCTCACTGGCAAATTAAAAGTCTTTGTTTTTTCATGGCGGGATTAAGAAGAATTATATTAAAAATAAATAGTGATTTTGAAAAGCGCATTGCCTAAAGCAATCATGCATAGCAAAGAATAAAAAAATATCTTATGTGTTAGTCCACTAAATCTTACTTTGAAGGTCTTGAAAGTTATAAGTCAAGCAAAAACCACGAACACCATATAACAAACAACGAAATGGCGTCAGTAGCTTCACTATACGATTTTTTTAGTGCGCTGCAGTGTAGAGGGCTGGTATTATCAGCAAGGTGGAGCCACCTAGTAGCATGAATTTAAATTTATTATTTTAATGAATTAATTAATTTAATGAATTAATTATTATTTTATTAAATGAATTATTTTAGGAAAAATTACAACACGTCAAGCAAAAAGCACGAACGCCATATAACAAACAACGTAATGGCATCAGTAACTTCACTATGCTATTTTTTAGTTCCCAGCAGTGTAGAGGGCTGGTATTATCAGCAAGGTGGCGCTACCTAGTAGCATGAACTTAAAATAAGCCATTCGCCATCTTTCCCTGACTTCCCCTATTTTTGTTATAGAATATGGAGTCTGAAATAAAAGGGGCGAACGCAATGGTGTCAATGAATGAAGTAAAAGAAAAGGATACACCAAATAAAGTGTACAACACATATTTAATATATTATAAATTTACAATAACTTTACAATTTCACTTTGAAACTTTCGTCCTTCTCTGATCGTCAACGCGCATGCTTCACACCTGCCCCGAAAAGTCACGTGATCAGTGTTAGCGAGGAATTTACATAATGAGCATGAATTAAAAGGAACCTATAGTGAGGTGAAGAAATGGAGCATGCATTGTTCATTTTAAATACGAATTTTTTACAACGCTCCCACGGTCAGCTGGTAAACCAGGAGTACTGCATCGCTACGAAAAGTCACGTGATCGGGGTGAGTGAGAAAGAAAATTACGTAATGAGCATGAACTCAAAGGAACCTATAGAGAGGTAAAAAGATGAAGCATGAATCACTTGCTAAATTTAAACAAGCAATTTTTACATCGCACCCACGGTCGGCTGGAAAGCTAAAAATACTGCTCCGCTTCGAAAAGTAACGTGATCGGTGTGAGCGAGAAAGAATATTACGTAATGTGCATGAACTCATTGAACCAATAGGGAGAGGATCAGCTGCTGAGAAGAAGCACGAATCACTTGCATACTTTAAACACACTTTTTTGCATCGCACTAAAGATCAGCTCGAAAGCCAAAGATACCGAAGTGTAGGCAATTCAATACGAAATCCGTTCTGCCGCTATTCTACGAGGAAAACGCTATCGTCCTTCTGAAAGTTTTCGGGAAGAAAGAAATTAGAACACTCAACCGAACAGTGTCTGAGAAATCATAAACGAGCTGCTTCACTTGCTCCGGTGGAATGCAAAATATCGCTATGCTTCATTTCGTTGTATAAAGATGCCAATCTCTAAATAAGGAAAAAAAGATGTTTTCAAAATATCTAGGATTTAGTTTGTATTTTAGAACTTTCAGTTACAAACGTTTATACGTACTTTTAACGTGAAATGAACACTTGACAGAAATAGGTACTCCTAAAAGTGGTTTTTTAAGAGAAAGTTGCTCCTTGGTGTATTTCCCAGACGCGATAAGCGCGTCTGCTTCTCTCGCTTTCCTTAAGGCATCAACAAAGCAAAGCTCAGCCGTTGCGTTGATGTAGGGTTCAACTTCCAATATCCTGCCTATGTAGGCCTGGATAACATCTTCACTCTTGCACTTCAAAAGAAGATAAACTTTTTTTTAATTTATATGTTACCGGAAATGTATTAAACGCCGCAATTCTATAGAATGCCTAGGCATTTTTAGGCAAAGTATGAAATAGGAAAATTATTTGAATGTGATATATATTTTACCTAAGCATTGTATGCATTACCTAAGCATTCTGTAGAATTCAAATGCTACGTTGACAAAGTACGAGAATGGATCCAAAAAAAGCTTACAAGGGTAATAAAAAAGATACAAAAGGGTATTGAGAGTCATACTTTCCGATCACTTTTCCACATAATCACCAAATCTATTTAGGCATTTATCTGAACGCAGGACCAACTTGTTGAACCCAGCTCGGTAGAAATCACATCAGGCAGTTCTCGGCAGCTGTTTTCACATCACTGTCTGAAGAGAACCTTGTTCCATATAAGTGTTCCTTCAATTTCGGAAACAGGGATTAGTCACTGGGTCATCTTGAAGCAACCGACGCAAGCGAACTGATATGTTGAGTGATGGTGTCATCCTTTTGCATGGCAATACCCATACTGTTCGCAAAACTCAAGAATTGCTGCAAAAGTTCAAATGGGAAGTTTGGAGCACCACCACCCCATACAGCCTAGATTTGGCACCCAATCTAGGTTCCAAACACTTATCTGGAAGAAGGTTCTCTTCAGACGGTGATGTGAAAACAGCTGCTGAGAACTGCCTCAATGGGCAGGGATGTGATTTCTACCAAGGTGGGTTAAACACGTTGGTCCAGTGTTCAGATAAATGCCTAAATAAATTTGGTAATTATGTGGAAAAGTGATCGGCAAGTTTGCCTCTTAAATCCCTTTTGTATTGCTCTTATAAAACCTTTTTTGGATCCATCCTCGTATGAACAGAAGGTCATGATAAGGCCTTTATTTAAAAGACGTGCATTCTACAGAAATACAAATGGTATTTAGAAAAAATAATAAAAGAGTGCCATTAGAAATCTTTTATTCAAAATACGTAAAGGAAAATTGAAGTAACACAAAACAAAGTTTATGCCCTTCTTATTGAAGAAAACAAAATAAAATAAGAAGCTACTTATTGCATCAAGAAATGAAATTATTTTGAATTGCACTTAGTTTATTTCTTATGAAATCGAATCGGCGATGTATTTCATACTCCGCAGGTTTGTCATCTGGCATTGTATTGAATGCCTAGGCAATGTGTGAAATATTAATCGTTTCATACTTTGTGTAAAATTGTCTAGACATTCTATAGAATGCCAGATTTCAAACTTTGCCGGTAATTGAAAAAACAACTCTCAAACTTTGCAAAAATGCACTTACACAACTTGTTATAACTCTAGGAAAAGCCCCAGCACACTGGGAAGTGAATGAAATATCTGTTTGACTATAACGACAGCTCTCCACGCTCTTCATCTGTTCACGATCTTGACAGTTCTTGATCTGTTCACGACAGCTCTCCACGCCCAAACAGGTTGCCAATGTGAAAACCCGTCAGAATGAGAGTGATATGGAGCGGGGGGCCTAAGTTATCGGAGTGATGGCAATTAAATAGATGGCCGAAATATGGAATGGGGTGGAGTGGAGAGGTCATGAATGAGCTACCTAAATGAATGGGCGAAATATGGAATGGGTGGAGAGAAGAGGTCATGAACGACCTACCTAATTGGATGGGCTAAATATGGAATGTAGTGGAGTGGAGTGGTCATGAATGACCTATTTAAATGGATGGGCTAAAATGAAATGGGGCGGAGTGGAGAGGTCATGAATGACCTACCTAAATGGATGGGCGAAATATGGAATGGGGTGGAGTGGAGAGGTCATGAACGACCTACCTAATTGGCTGGGCTAAAAATGGAATGGGGTGAAGTGGAGAGGTCATGAGTGACCTATTTAAATGGATGGGCTAAAAATGGAATGGTGTGGAGTGGAGAGGCCATGAGTGACCTATTTAAATGGATGGGCGAAATATGGAATGGGGTGGAGTGGAGAGGTCATGAATGACCTACCTAATTGGCTGGGCTAAAAATGGAATGGGGTGATGTGAGAGGCCGCGAGACCCATTTACCTGGATGCAACAAAAATGGAATGGGGTGATGAGAGGGCCCAAGAATGACCCACCTAAATGGATGGGCGAAATATGGAATGGGGTGGAGGAGATATCATGAACGACCTACCTGAATTTGGCTGGGCTAAAAAATGGAATGGGGAGGAAGGAGAGGTCATGAGTGACCATTTGAATGGATGTTAAAAATGGAATGGTGTGAGTGGAGGCCATGAGTGATCTATTTCTAAATTGGATGCATGAAATATGGAATGGGGTGGAGGGAGAGGCTCATGAAGATCAACAATTGGCTGGCCAAAAAATGAATGGGTGGAGTGGAGAGGTCAAGGAGCACCATTTGTCGGATAGCCAAAAAGAATTTAGGTGAGTGGAGAGGCCGACGACCACCAATGGGATGGGCGAAGCTGATGGAATAAGTGAAGAGAAATATACCATGAATCAATTCAAACAAAATGATTACAAAATATGGAATGGGGTGGTGTGAGTCGACGATTCACCCAATCTGGATGGCTAAATATGGAATGGGGTGAGTGATGAGTGGTCGTAAACACCCACTTAATTGGATGGCCAAATATAAATGGGTGAGTGATGATACCGAGGACCATTTAACGGATGGGCCAAAAATGGAATGGGGTGGAGGAGAGGTCATGACGAACAAATGATAAAGGAAATACATCAAGGGAGTGGAGTAATATGAACGACCCACCTGACTATTGGCTGGAAAATGAATAAGAAGGGAGGAGTACCAAGGAGGACTGGTTTAATGGACGGGCTAAAATGAAATAGGAGGAGAGGTCATGAATGATCCTACCAAATGATATTGGGCGAAATATGGACGGGGTGAGGAGATAATGGAACGACCTACCTGAATTTGGCTGGCCAAAATGGAATGGGTGAAGGGAGAGAATGAGGACCTATTTTTACATACAAAATGGAATGGTGGAGTGGAGAGCTATGAGTGACCTATTTAAATGGATGGGAAGCGAAATATGGACGGGGTGGGAGGGAGAGGCCGCACGACCTACCCACTGGATACAAAATTTGAATGGGGTGATGGGAAGAGGTCAAGTGAGTGGACCATTTAATGGATACAAAAAATGGAATGGGTGAGTGGAGAGGCCTGAATGGCCTACCTAACTGGATGGGCGAAGCGGAATAAGTGAAGAGAAGAGGTCAGAATCATCTACCGTGGATTACGTGAACATGGAATGGGGTAGAGGTCAAGAACGATCCACCAACTGGATGCAATGCATAAATATGGAATGGGGTGGAGTGGAGAGGTCGTGAATGACCAATAATTGGATGAAGCACATGGAATGGGGTGGAGGAGAGGTCATGAGTGACCTATTTAAATGGATGGGCTAAAATGGAATGGTGGGAGGGAGAGGTCAAGTGAATGACCTACCTAAATGGATGGGCGAAATATGGAATGGGGTGGAGTGGGAGAGGTCATGACCTACCTAATTGGCTACAAAATGAATGGGGTGAGTGGAGGAGGTCATGAGGACTCATTAAATGGATGGGCTAAAAATGGAATGGGTGAGGGAGAGGTCATGAATGACCTACCTAAATGGACAAGGAACATGGAATGGGTGGAGTGAGGTCAGTGAACGACCTACCTAATTGGCTGGGCTAAAATGGAATGGGTGAAGGGGAGAGGTCATGAGGACCTATTTAAAATGGATAAATAAAAAAATGGAATGGTGTGGAGTGAGCCATGAGTGACCATTTAAATGGGATGCATAATATGGAATGGGTGGAGTGGGAGAGGTCATGAATGACCTACCCACTGGCTGGCCAAAAATGAATGGGTGGAGCGGGAGAAAATATGACGACCTATTTAAATGGATAAATAAAATGGAACAAGTGGAGTGAGAGGTCATGAATGGCCTTCCAGCCTAATTAAGAAATATGTGGAATAGGGTGAAGAGAAGAGGTCATGAATCATCTACCTAAATGGATGGCGAAATATGGAATGGGGTGGTGTGGAGAGGTCATGAATGATCTACCTAATTGGATGGGCTAAATATGGAATGGGGTGGAGTGGAGAGGTCATGAATGACCTACCTAATTGGATGGGCTAAATATGGAATGGGGTGGAGTGGTGAGATCATGAATGACCTACCTAAATAGATGGGCAAAAAATGGAATGTTGTGGAGGGCCACCAAGCCATTTACGAGGAGCAAAACAGTCTTAAATTACCTGTCTAAATAGAGGGTCTAAAAATGGAAGAGAGCGGTCATGAATGGCATACCTAAAAGGATAGACTAAAATTCTAATGTCGTAGAGTGCCATCATGTTATTTGCGTGGAGTGGAACAGTCCTGAATGTCCGGGTTTACAGAATTCCATCTTTACAAGCATGAAACAAGTCAAGTTAAATAAAAGTTTATAAAAGTATACACCGTCTCCTCAACTTACAACCATCCGAACTTAAGTCTACAGAAAACAAGTCTGAAATTTCAGAATAAAGCGTAATTTCAGGTTGTAATTTTGTTTGCGATAAGTACAATATAGTATGCGTTATGTATTTTTGCATTATGTGCAGTAATTATACGCACATAGATTGAACTTTCGCGCTTTATCTATAGATTTTATAACCGGTTTGTATGAAAAGCAATGATAAAATAAATCTGACTAACGATCTATCAGTCGGAATGGAACTCAGTCGCAAGTCGAGGAAGACCTGTATTATATTAATGAAAGACAAATGAAGCCACCGTTAATTCATAATGGGTTTTTAACGGCAACCGTGTCTGGAAAAGAAAGACGCGATGAAATGAGATCAATGACAAGGAAATAATTATAACTTTTGTGACAGAAAAATGTGACTGTATTTATTAATTGATTTTATTTACTATAGAAAGTTTTATTTTTCTACAATGACTTATTAATGCTGCAACCGCTACTTTTCTATTGTTATTGAAAGTTCATTTTTACTAATTAAATTTGGCTAGTTAGTTGTCTTACTAATTAGTAAACTAATGTTTTACTAATAAATTGTTTCTAACTAATTTAATTTGATATTGTAAAGTTCCTCTTATCTGTCTTCAACGGCCAAGGTCATAGAATCGCCAAGAAGGGAGAGGTTCATAAACTACAGGCTGCTGATCAAGAAGCGTCTTCGTTTTTACAGGCTTTTATTCAACTTGATTTGTTTCATGTTTGTAATTCTGGGAATTTGTAATCCGTTTTTCTCACTTCATGACATACTATAGCTTTGAAATTCTCTACAATCTTGTGTCCTGGACGAAAATATTATACAATCGTTTAATATTTTCAGAACTTAATTGTCAATTAATCGATTGATTTTAATTAAATATTTATTCTATAGTAATTAAATTATTATTTCAGAATATTTATCACAAGGTTCCATAATATTTATAATAATATATCATGAAATATATTAAAACCTAAAAATAACAAAATGATAAAAATAAAAACCTTTTAAAAAACAGTTTTTATGATCGTACTATAAAGTAGAAAATAATATTGTTTAGCAACGGATTCGGAAACCCTCAGCGCTTTTGCGCATATACCGGCGGAATTATTTTCATCAAAATGGGGGAAAGTGAAGAGTGGAAGGGTGATGTTTATATTTTACTGAGCGTGATCTAACAAAGAACTCCGGAAATGCGCTCATATGACTCATTCATTGCCTGGCACCCCTTTCCGGTTTAAAATCGTCCAAAAGTGGTAGTCTCGGAATTCGTTGCTGAACAGTATTTGTATAAAAAATAAGGAGCTCTAAACGAAATCGTGAAAGTGTTTGACACTGAAAATAATACTATTACAATGAAATTCAGTCGCAATGAATATAATAAAAAGTAAATTTTTAAACATCCGTTAAAAGTAAAAATATATTATTGAATGTAACTAAAATTCCAATTTACTTAGGGTATTTAAAATCAGCACCTCAAGCTTTAGCGATTTTGTTTTGACCTTCGTAATTTTGATTTAAAAAATCATTTTCGACTTTTTATAGACTTCTAAATCGGGTTTCCAAAAATTTTAATATTTTCAATATTTTTTTCTAATATCAAGTTATGATTTTTGTAGAAAGGGGAGAGTTGCCCAATTTGAATCAACGCCTAGATTGGACCGATATCATTACTTCGATTCTATTAAATATTCGGGCAGAAAAATAGGCAAATTTTGTTGTAAAGATGTAAATGTGGTGTATGAAATAATTTTTAAGAGAAAGCGCTACGTGGTTACAGTTAGTTAACAAGTGTTTAGATTTAGGCATCAGCAATTAAATATTTTAACAAAAGACTAACAGCCAATGCGCTGTTTAAAATTGAGTAGGAAAATATGAATAACCAAAACAATAAAAAGACATTAAAGATATCAAATATTAATTCAGAAAGAGCAAAAACTAAGGTTTCGCAGTTTTGTATCCTATGTTAAGAAAAAAGGAAGAGGAAAAACTGATACAATGCATATAATGTCATACTTTGTTTCATACATTGTGTACTGGAGTGAATTTGAGAATCAAATATTATTTTTGCTTTAATTGTGCTTAAAGAAATTGGTAGTCCAATTTGGGAAACCAGTTTCCTTAATTATACCGATGACCCAACTTTTTAAAACTACATTTTTTCTTCTTTAAAGTGTATTTTATGAAAAGGTAACTGCTTTGCTTTGAAGATAAATAAACTGCAATAAAATTCTATTACTTGTTTTTATTAAAATTGCTTCTCTATCACTGTAAATTAAAAAAATGGTCCATGTGGCCCAAATTCGGTAACCATCCTCTATATCGAGAAACTGAGGACAACAAAATGGAAATATATTTAACAGGATCTATTCAGATTGAGAAAAGATCAAATTCATTTAATTTTATTTAAAGGCAAGAACTTATGCATGCTTTATTAAAACCGATCGAAAGGAAAAAGGGAATTTTTAGAATTCTTACTTTTCCTTCACGTATATCTCGAGCTAATTTCGATGCAGACTTCAGAAGCATGGGATTTTTCACAGGTGGCACGACTTTTCGCTTACCTCTACAGAAGATCATCAGAAACAAATGTAATGTAGAACGTACAATAGCAAGCGGTGTTTGAAGCATCCTGTAAGAAATTTCAGATTTCATCTTCAAAAAGAAAACTCTGCGAAATCAGTTTCAATTCCTCCCCCCAATTCCCCGTAACTCCCTTACGAGTGAAGATAAAAAGATAATTCAAATTAGGCGAATTGTCGCATCATAATAACGAATAACTACTGCACTGAAAATTTTTCTACAGCTTCAATTGCTTAATTAAGGTACTAGGAATGTGATGGCGAACCTTTTTGAGAAATGGGTCAAATTTTGTTCGTTATTTTTTTAATACGGGGGTCAGTTAAAAAGTTAGTTGCACTACTCGAGAAAACAAAACAGGAAAGAAATTTTACAATAATGTTACATGCACATTAAAGTACAGCACAAAAGCTACTTTTCGATGTAAGCACTTCTTTTATTTAAACACTTCTCGAGGCTTGGCATAAGTTTTTTTATGTTCCCTGCGAAGAATTTCCGTCCAACGACCAATAACCAATATGTTGGGTCCCAGTTGTTGGATTAAGCATAAACTTTACTTAATTCAAGATGCTTGACAATCTCTATAGCGTCTCTCCATAGCGTCATTCTTGCTTCTATGTCGGCAGAGGGTAAATATTTACGTTCTCTAGTCTCTCTATTGGATTTGTTTTAAAGGAGTTTATTAAGTTTTTCTTTTTCTAAAGAGATTATTTCCTTTATTTCAGTTAATGGATAAATTCAGACCACAGGGGGTATAATTTTTGACTATGTAGTCATGCCCTTGGCAGAAAATTTATCCATATTAGAACTCCGATGACGGGTGGTCTTCGAAAAAGTTCGCCATTCCAT
Source organism: Araneus ventricosus (assembly GCA_013235015.1). NCBI lineage: Eukaryota > Metazoa > Arthropoda > Arachnida > Araneae > Araneidae > Araneus > Araneus ventricosus. Next base: position 18,454 of record BGPR01004467.1, on the reverse strand, counting down.
TTTAATTGTTTTTCTTTTATATTCTAATTGTTTTCTTTTATGTGTTTTAATTATTATATTACGATTTTTGTTGTTTAATTCTATAGTAATTTGTTGATTAATTGTAGGACAATTTTGTTGATGCAATCACTGGATGCTGCTGCGTTGGGCGCGCAAAAAGGTGTATTGTTATCGCTGTTATTTACTTCTTATGTATTTTTTTTTCTTTTTTTGTATTCTATTAATAGGTGTAGGATCAAAACAAAATTTGTTTTATCAATAAACTTTGCATTCCAAATCAAGATTTAAAAGTTTAGCAAAGTAACAAACATTTATTTTAATCAAAATTCAACATTTTTAACGAAACTGGAAAAATGAAACAATAATGCCTCTGAAAATAATTTATCTCCACAGATAATAAAGGAGAATACATGTGTGTGTGTTTGTAAAAATACTTTAGAGAGAGGGAATGTGTACCTCGAAGCCGTTTTGGGAAATTTCTTTTAATTTTTTAAAATTAAAGGAAATTTTCGCGTTCTTCCATGATGACTTACGAAAATAATATAGCACAAAAATAATTTTTACCCCATCTGAAAATGCAAAAAATTATCCTTTTGATGATATTAATTAAGTTTCTGTACAACTTTTTCTCCAATTTTTTAAACTTAATTTACAACAATACTTTTCATTTTTGAAATGAAATTCAAACCTTTTCATTGTTTAAACAAATACTTAATTGCGTGTTTCTCTTAGATAGTTCATTTTTACGTTTTTTTTCAATTTCCGAAGACGATTTTGCAAAGTAGTTGCTGTTAAGACATATTGATACCCACAGAAGATGCGTTTCAATGTGCCCCTGAGTCAATTGTATCAATCTGCCCCAAGAGCCTTTTTTATAAAAAAAAAAAAGTGGTCACTCAAAAGCAATGCTAAAACAGTGCTAAAAAACAATGCTAACAATACTAATGCTCTCAAAACTTAATATATTTCAGAAAAATAAATGTTTTTTCCTACCTTTGGAGCAGATTCCCTGGCAGTAGAACGTAAATAGTTAAAGAAATCACACAACACATACTTAGAGTAAAATTTACTTAGACGAGAAGATTATCGGCTTGATTCATTTGTAAATTAACTTTTGAGTAAACATGGTCCAAAAATATACCGTGCATTAAAGTGTTACAGTGGCGTTTATATGAGGGGATGTGAACATCTTGAGCCATTCCAATCATCAAAATTTATGGACTGTATCAATGTTCCCGCGTATCAATCTACCCCAACTACCCCTATACTATATCTCGCAGAGAAGGCAAAGAGCACCATGTTGACAGACTAGTTAGAAGAGATTTCATCCAGTCCATATGCGAGGCTCGTTATTACAGGGATTCAGATCTGCCCATCGCGGGGAAGGCAAGGTTGTTATTACAGGGATTCAGAGCTACCCATCGCGGGGAAGGCAAGGTTGTTATTACAGGGATTAAGAGCTACCCATCGCGGGGAAGGCAAGGTCGTTATTACAGGGATTCAGAACTCAGGCCAGGTCGTGGGTTGTTGAAACAAGAGCTGTCGAATGTCGCATGGTGGCGGTGAGCGCTATTTCCAGGTTTCTAGATTATATTGTAACTCTCGCTCTGATGTCTTGGTTTTTGTTCTGTACTTGTCTTGTGCTGCGTGTGGTATATGTTGGTCTTCTATGTTTACGTCAATAAACTTATATGCTGCTTATGATTGGAGTATGTCTAAAATTTTGCTTACGAATCCTTACTGACAGGTAAGCGAAATTGTTGAATTTAATGCGAATTTTGTATTTGCGAATATTAGAATTTACGAAGTTAGAACATGGGTGCTTCATCACGATGAGGCGCCTTTTCAAATTATCTTTCAAAGCATCACATTCCGGTACTTCTACAACAAAATTATTCCCTGATCTCGCTCCATGTGACTTTTTCATCGAATGAGAAATTTACGTAGGTTTTAACGATTCTCAAGTTCCGAAGTAGTGCAGAGAAGGAGGCACTGAAGAAGTGTCAAAAGGAGTATTCCAGTCCTCATTCACATCGTTGTGTGAACGATGGCAAAAACGATTAATTGCGTAGAGTATTTACTTTAAAAGAGACACCAAATTAACAGGTTCTAGCTGTACTTATTCTTCCGTATTAAAATAAATTCTTGAAATTTTTGAACCTAGTAGCAATGCAGGATAAAAACAGCATGATATGCAAATTACTCTTTGCAAATAGAAACCGGATAGTGTGGAGAGATGATTGAAAGTTGCTGCAACAAGGAACTTGATTTAAATCTTGAATCCTTCCATTATCTTACAAGCATATAATTTACACCATTTCCCAATTGATGATTTATGCAATGCAACGCTTTTAACTTATCGATTTTTTTTATTATTTTTTAGACATTGTTGACGCCAGTGGCGTCTGTGAAAAATTGTGTAATTCTTTAGTGTTCGACGAGAAGCCTCTGTGTGTGGTGAAGAAATCTCGGCTCTCGTATTGATATAAATAAAAAAAGTGTGATTACAATCCATTTGTGTGGAGTTCATTCAAATAACTTTTCCTGAGTTAGGTGATTTGTTATGAGAAACTGTACTATTGTCGGGCCCAATCATTTTATGAGGATCAGATCATTATAAGGAAAACTTTGTTAAATGTTTTTGTTCCTGCATTTTATGCATATATGATGCTAAAGATCAGCGACATGCTGCAGAAAGAAACTCTAATAGATATCATTTACATAAATTATGTCGCAATTTAAGAAGTATCTGCTGCAAAATAATAGAATGATACAATATTAAGGATAAGTTGTGTATAATTATCAGAGATTAATCTTTTAAAATTATTTACGTAATTTTATTGTATAGCATTAATCAATTTCTAAAAATTTCTGGATAATCTAACATGAAAGAAACTAACTATCCAACGACGTAGTGACGTATATTAGATATCATAACAATGTATAGATAGAGAGGAAGACTGACTGCTTGTAAATTATATAATTTCACTTAATTTTATAATATTCTCTTTTCTTAACTTAACTTCATTTATTTCTTTAAGGAGGAAATTTCATATCGTTTTCCACACTCTTCCTGATGTGTTATAGTTATGAAATTCTGTACAGTTGTGTTTTCTCGTTGACAATACAATATTTCAAAGTTTTTAGAACTTCATTATAAATTAACTTCAATTAAATTTGAATTCCATATGACTGGATTAGAAATTAGAGAAATTAAAACTGATTGCAAGTTTCTATAATATTTATGAAAATGATTGTGAATCACATTAAAGACTAAAAAATAATGATTAATAAAAATTTGTTTTTTTAAACGCGCTTTTATTCGTGTACTAAAAAGCAGGCAATAATTTGTTATCGATAATATGTAGGTCAAAACCAAATCGCAAACGCATCAGGGGCTGACAACAATACGATAAGGAAATTAAGCCGCAATGAATATCATAAGAAAGAAAATTCCCAAACATTCTTTAAAAGTTAAAATATATTACAAATGGGATTTAAATTCCATTTTCTTATTGAATTAGCCGAGTACCGTAAATCTGGACATTCACTATCAATCCACTCCACGCAAATGATGTGATTGCACTCCACACCTTTCCAAGTTTCAGTCCATCCATTTAGGTGGGTCATTCACGGGTCGAAACGCGCCAAACTTATCACATATCATCATTTTAGTGCACCTCTTGTTGCCCCTGTTGCATGAGGTTGTACTTCTTATCAATTTATTTTGTTACAAATGGGATTAAAATTCCATTTTCTTATTCTTATTGAATTAGAACACCGTAAACTGGACATTCTTGGCCAATCCACTCCATGCAAATGGCCTGGTAGCACTCCACACCTTTCCATTTTTCTACCCATCCATTTAGGTGGGTCATTCACGGGTCGAAACGCGCCAAACTTATCATCATTTTAGTGCACTTCTTCTTGCCACCGTTGCATGAGGTTGTACTTCTTATCAATTTATTTTTTTCTTCTGTTTATTTTCATTAATTATATACATATTATTACGTTTTATTTATTTTTTTAATTTTTGCTTATTCTTATGTATGTTTGTATTTATTTATTACGTTTCTTGTTTTTATTTTAATTTTTTACTGACATTTTTATTTTGTAGTGCATTACTTCTATTGTATTGTAGCGTAGTACATTGTATTACACTATTACAGTGGATCCTCGCATAACGAGCAAAGTAATTTTTTTTAAAAAAATGACTCGCATGACGAGTAACGAGAAGAGGAGAAGTCCCGGATTTTGCGCCTGCTACTGTTATATCCACGGAGCTTTTATTTCGTATAAATTTTTACTAAGTACGGTGTCTAGTACTTCTGCGTGCTCTTTTATTTGTAGCCTGTTTTAACTGTAAATAGAACAAGGTTTTCTATTAATAAACGTTTTGCATGGAACGAATGACTTTGAGATTTTCATATTTTGACTCCAGTAATATTTAAGGCCATGATTTTTTTTTTAAACTATTTTTCTGCCATGCATTTACAGTTGTCGATACGCTACGTAACAAATGATGTGACGTAGCGAGTTGACGGAAATACTTCAGTCAATGACGTAACGTAATTGACTTATTTCTTTTAATAAGTATAACAGAACAGTACATCAGTTCATGTTCAGCACTCGTTCCGCTTTTCATTTCTGAAAATCCGCATTCCATGCTGGTTGATTCTGCATAAAAGATAAGATGAAGATCATTCAGGCTCCTTAATGATCTTATATAAAATTTTCATTGAATAAACGTTATGCATAAAATGTTTTCAGTATCTTTTTCGGCATGGAACGTAGTATCGTATTTTATATTGATTTTTATGGGAATAATTGTTTCGCTTAACGAGCGTTTCGCATTGCGAGTAAGTATCTGGAACGAATTGTGCTCGTTAAGCGAGATTCTACTGTATTTGTATTGAAATTTGTCTGTCCGCCGACTCGTGGCATGCTTTACACCCTTTCGGTAAGCTGGGTTGGCGTGGGCAATAAATAAAAAAAATTAAACTCCGATCCCCCAGCTTTCAAAACGGGATTTCCGCAGTGGTTTCGTATTTTTCGCTTTTGTGAGAACCTCTCTTATCCTTCCCCATGGTCGCATTTTAGCTTTTATGGCCCAACACTCCAATTGTCATCGTATTTTCGCATTGACGACGGGTTTCGTACCGATGCGACCGAATTTGCATGATGCGGACTGATCGTGAATATCCAGCATGAAATTGACTCCGTTGTCCAAATTCCAATTTACGAGAATGGATTTTTAAAAAAAGCTTGCAAAGTTAATAAAAAATTATCTATTTACAATGACAGAAAATACAAAAGGGAATTAAGAGGAATACTTGCCAATCACTTCTCCACATAATCGCCAAATCTATTTAGGTATTTATCTGAAAGCAGGCCCAACTTGTTTAACCTGTCTTGGGAGAAATCACGTCCCTGACCATTGAGCCAGTTCTCGGCAACTGTTTTCACATCACTGTCTGAAGAGAAACTTGTTCCATATAAGTGTTCCTTCAATTTCGGAAAAAGAAAATAATCATTGGGCCATCGTGAAGTTATCCGACGCAAACGCCCTGACTTGTTGAGTGATGGTGTCAACCTCCTGCATGACAATACCCATACTGCTCGCAAAACTCAAGAATTGCTGCGAAAGTTCAAGCGGGAAGTCACCCCATACAACCCAAATTCGGCACCCAATCTGGGTTCCAAACACTTATCTGGAACAAGGTCTCTTCAGAAAGTGATGTGAACACAGTTGTCGAGAACCGGCTCAATGGACAGCACGTGATTTCTGCCAAGCCGGGTTAAATAAGTTGACCCTGCGTTCAGATAAATGCCTAAATAGATTTGGTGATTATGTGGAAAAGTGATCGGCATGTTTGCCTTTTAATTCCCTTTTGTATTTTCTCGCCAATGTTAACAAATAATTTTTATCACCCTTGTAAACTTGTTTTTTGTATCCATCCTCGTACTTCTATCAGAGTCTCACACTTTCTTTTTTCCTTTCAGCTGCAAATTTTTGATAAAAAGTAAGTTTCTACTTTTTATTACACTTATAAAAGAGTGGGTTTTTTATTAATTTTTTACTTTTATTTATATAGTGATCTATAAAAATTAAACACCATTCGTAAAATACTAAAAAATTTTAGTTAATACGAATTTAATGGTTCAAAATCAGTTGTAGAGAATCGTGGAAACTCACATTTTACAGTGGAGATTTGGTCACAAGGACATTTAGGTGACTAACCAGAAATTGGTAAAGACGAAAGAATTTTGGCTCACCCGGTTTCAAGGGACACAGTACCCAAAAAAATGGCCGAAGTATCAATTTCTATTTTATTGGCTTATTTTGTTCATCTTATCGTTCTACTTAATGTATCAAAATTTCAAATCTGTACCTTTAATATTTCAGTTATTTAGATTTTTATTTACGATGACCAATGATAAACATGAGCAAATTACAACTTTAACTGGCTTTTTCTCCATGTCGAACTTCTCGTCACTTTCATGTTTTCAAAATGATAAGGCTTTTTTCCTGTTTTAGATAGAGCTTTCTAATTTTTTGTACTTGTTTATCGTTATGCATATGATAAAAATGTGCATGCAATAAGCATTCAGTTGCTTAGTTTTTTTATATACAAGATATAAATTGAGGAGGTGCTAAATTTCCGCATTTTTCACTACGTAAAACAATAAAAATGCTATATTTAAGCGAATATTTGATGACACTTAAAATCCATGCACAGTTTTATGTAATATATTTCAGTGAACCTGCACATAAAATTTTAACAAAAAATATTCATATTTGAAAAAGTAGAAGTGAATTTAAAAAATTGAATTTTTCTATAAAAAATTTAAATTTTAGCTTAATAAGCAGATCAAAATTAATTTTTTCTCTTTAAGATGAGTTTATATGATCGTTAGGTTTAGGCCCAACGTGCCCCTAGGGCCAACTAACTCTAATTACCCTAATAACTTTAATTAGAATAGACTTTACAAACATTCCTTGATTCATGTACTAAAAAGTAGAAATATTTTTATTTGAATTTATTTTTTATTTTTTAAGTTTTTAATTTATTATTCATTATTGTAAACTTTGTGGAATCGGCAAATCTATTTATTTATCAAATTAACGCGTGATGACGCTCGCGTATTCGATTAAATATTCGATTCGAATATTCGATTAAATTAATCGAATATTATATAACATTATATTAATAATAACTTAATTATCAGTAGTTAATCGAATAATTCTATTAAATTATTCGATTAACGGATAATTAAGTTCTCAAAATATTAAAAGATATTGATGTCACCTAGAATACATGAGTGTACCAAATTTCCTACATAAGAAAATGAGTCAAAAATTGTCTCAAAAATTCCATCTTAACTAACGCGAAACATGTCAAGTTAAATAAAAGCGTATAAAAATATAGGTCTGTTCCAAGAAGTGTAACATGAAAAGGAAGAAACGCTAAAATAAAAATTAAGTTTAAACCCATTAATGTCGAGGTCAGGGACGCTTCTAAAAATATATCATAAACTCCCAGGAATTAATTTTCTCTACATAAATTTTACAAAAAAGTATTTTAAAGTATTCGCTTCTTGCATATTCAATCGAATTGCAGGGCTCTGTGGTGGAAGTGGTTGTACTCATCCACCCAGCTGGTTAGATAACCCTTGAGGCTATAGCCACCAGGGGTGTGGGCAGAAGTGGCGTTAGTGTCTGCCCGACGGGGGGTACGGTTTCCCCGATAGGGGGACACGGGGAGAGGAGTGTAATGAAATTGGTCTCAAATTTTCGCAAGATCTTTGTTTATCGACTAGTTGAATACCCCGTTGCGTGAACGTGGTACAAACATTGTTCCCGACGGGGGGCATATTTACAAACCCTACCCTGATAGAACTGAGGCAGGAAATCAGTCGATATCATTGGCTACGAGGAGCAGTGACGTCGTTTTCAGCTCTCGCACGTAGCGTACGGCAATCATAACGAAACAAGAGTCGTCCTACTTTTCTTCTCCGTTTTCCCACAGTTGAGCACAGAAAACATTCTTCCGTGAGTTGTAATATTTTTAAAAATGAAATTATTTTTTAAAATATCATAAAAAATAAAACATCCCACATTGCAAGAGATTATACTAATGAAAAGTACACGCACGAGAGCAAAGAACGACGTCATCGGCTGTCGGCGAAGCGAGCCAATCATATTGTCCGATTTCCTGCCTCAGTTCTATCAGGGTAGGGTTTGTAAATATGCCGACGGGGAGCAAACATCCCCGACAGGGGTCCCTGCCCCCCTCCCAGTCCTCCCACTGGCGCCACCCCGGGTGAGCGGTGACGTCATGTCATGTATATTCAATCGATGACATCATATCAAGCATTCGGTTGATAATGTATCCTTTTTTATTTTCCAAGTCAAATTCGAAAATTATTTTTTGCAATGTGAAGAAGAAAAGGTAAGTTTCTACAATTATTTATCCATTAATTGGTCCCACTGGGGGGGGGACACTTCGAGTACGTGGACAAGAAGCCGCCGGATATATAAGCAGGGTCTCTCTTCCCTGTTGTAAACAATAATGGCTTGGGCTTTCCCTCTGCCGGTGATAGTGAGTGCATCCGACGGGAGTTGTCGGGCCTTGGCCGGTGAACTCCGGCCTCATTACTCGAGCTATCGCAGCGACCGTCACTCAGATATATCGGATTGCTTCGAGCTAGGTCGAGGTGATTTCGATACGATTGCATTTAACAAATATACCAGTAAATAAAATTGTAAGAATATGTTTTCTTTTCGGAATTTCACATAATCTTATATTTTTATAAGGGTATTTTGTAGTTATAGAAGCTAAATAGGGAGGCTAGGCTTAATAGGACAATAAACATAAATATTTCAGGCAGGATTTTTTTTAGTATTTTTAATTTCAGGACATGTAATATTAGTGTTCGAAATATTATTGAAAAAATGCGACTTGAGCATTAACCCTCTGACTGCGTATCCCACGATTTCCGCGTGTTGGAAACAGGTATTTTTTTTCTGCTGCATCCTGCGATTTTCATAGTATAATGCGTTTACGTAGTACTTTTATAGCGTTGGATCATATTATACTGATAAAGCTTTGCATATAAATAACAACTCGATTGGCTCAACGGTATTTGAACACGTTTGCAAACATTGCAATAAAGCTTTGCATATAAATAACAACTCGCTTGGCTCAACGGTATTTGAAC